>JAQGCL010000335.1:0-15691 GCA_034699605.1 Isotomiella paraminor | reverse complement strand
AGTAGACATTAACCAAGTGAGAAGAGAACTATGAAAGAGAAATTGAATGCCTGACATATCTTCGCTGACTACAGAACAGGCAATAGAACGGGATGTGATGTGCTCAATACATTCATGCAACAGCCTTGTGAACAGGTTTCCCAGCCTTCTCTCCTCATAAAACACAACATTTTACATGCCTTCTTCTAACCTGAAGCAGAGATCGATAAGAAAGTACTTTCCGTCTTGTCTTGTGATGTGGTCTATAGCATTACATTATAATTTTCATATCGTTTTATTTTATACTATCCTTAGAAGAGGCCGGTGTGATACGTTAGGTCATTGCGTACAGGATGGCGAAAGTCAACTGGGGAAAGGCGAACAATGCATTTCAAAGCATGATTCCTCAGCCAAATCCTTCTGACCTGCAAATAAGCGAACGCACTGCATTGTCATGAAGTAAGTGCGTGCATTGATAGCATTTCGTCTTTTCTTGAACTGAGAATGGGAGAAATTAGAAGGAAAAAGGAACCAAAACGTTGATGGATACAATTTTATTCGTCTCATTTAGTAGCGTAAACTTTTCTTTTCTGGATGAAAACCTTTGCTTTGCATGAGTTTCATGAAGAAAGTTAGGTGCACAATTCATGCGTTTTGCGAAGCATGAGATGCTTTGGTATTGAGAAAAGCTTGTGGATCGATGATGTAAAGAAACCACATTTCTCTCTCTTTCTCCCTCTCTCTTTCTGCCGCATCCTCATGTATCTTTGTTCGCCTTTAGGGGAAATGAAGACGGCACATGTTGCATGGGGTTCTAACTGATTTGAATCACGTGGCTTTTGATGAGTTGTCTAACAAGTGAATTCTTGTATTTGCCCATATTTTAATTGTCATGCTCTCCATTATGCCTATTCCATTCTCCCTTATTATCTACAACAATTGGGACCTCTGACAATGCGCCATTGGGTTTCCGACAAGTCCAGTATGCTCGAAGAGAAAACGTCTTCGTCCAACGTATGTGAAATATCATTCGCGAGAGCACAAAAGTGTTCCACAGGGTGGGGAGAAGGGCACTAAGCATTTCTAGCACAATTATACAGCATGACAAACCAAACAGACTTGCAATTAATGTGAGGATTGTTCCAACACTCGAGTTGCTAAGGGACAACTTTTCTGGACCACCGCTTGACTTCGGCCCGTCACTCTTCAAGGAGGCATTGTTAACTTTATTTGCACGGAGTAAGGTTACGGTGATTTGGCCCACGTCATGTGAAAACACCCCGGTGCTTTGTGTCCATTTAAACCAGGACGGAATGGAGGACTTAGACATGGATGGATGGATATGAAAGGAGGCAAAAATTGGAGCTGGAAAAAGCTCCTCTTCTAGACTCCGATACCAGGGGCTGTGAGGATACCTCGTTTTGAAGTACTCGAATTGAAAGTCCCCCTGGAACATTGAAGAGGTCGGGTATGCAAAGACGGAAAGATCGCATTTTGCAAGATTCTGCTCTACAAGAAGGCTCTCGGTCCTCGGGTGAAACATCCTCATCCTCCACCCAGCTGATGTCTTCCCGTCATCGTGGTGGTTGTGGTAGAAGGAGGGATCTGTAAAGTTGACCCAGCGGTAACGGGGAAGGAGTCGAGAGCCAAGAAGATGGTTCGTTAGACCATACATAATGAGCCTTTCCGTCTTCGATAAACCGGATATTGTTGTACGGACCCGTTCCGATTTTCGAAAGATATCCAACAGTCGGTGTAGAAAGCTGTTGTGATCCGAGAGGAAGCTGTAATGCGTGTTTCGGTACACGGCCAAATAGGCGAAGCTATTAGACGAGGCGGGATGGGAGAGGAGCTTCATACATCTTCGACGTTCGAGTTTTTCGTTCAAGAGGCCAGCCACGGGTCCCACAATCCTAACCGATATCTCATTCACGCGTGCCTCCCAAAGACGTAAGGACATCACGTCCGCGTCCCCCTCATACAGACAAGGAAGATGGGTCCACCCGGTGTACAGTTAGGTGGTGGTGGGACATTCACAAAGTTAATGACGGTCCCGATATAACCTCCACTCAGGACGGTGGAAAGAAGGAACCAGGGACCTAATGCTGTACGGAATGCGGGATTCCCACTCTCCTTCCTTTACTGTAAGCGATTTTCCTCCTTGGAACAGGATAGGTAGGTGAACCCGTAGCGTCCGACTGCCACATTTTCACGTGCTGAGACCCAATCGAATCTGTCAATAATAAACGCGGACGCCGGTTGGAAATGAGTTTCTCCTTCACAGTTTCGAATGGATCCATTTGCTCGGAGGACCATGGCCTGGGTCCATTCGTCCAACCACGACTTGAGCCATTTTCCGATAGCCTGGGACATAATGTCCATTGGAGGAAACGTGTCCGGAGAACACATGAAGTTCTTTTGGGTGGACGGGTGTGTGGATAAAATGTGAATAAGATAATCAGGAGGGCCAGGGGTAGAGATTTCTAGAGTTGTGTCGTCCCCCCTCTCCCGAAACATTGCAGCACAAGGGTCCAAGCTACCCTTTGACTGCAGGATGAGGAGGGTGGGATGAGGATTGGGAGTGACTACATGACTTTTCTCATGATTTATGACGGCTAAGGACACAGGGGGGGAGAAGGAGGACGCCGACGAGCGGGAATACGTCGTTTACATCAAAATAACAGTGACGAATCAAGGAATCCGGGGGCACGTTTCCAAAGTTCCAACCGCTGATGCAGTCGACGCAACATGGGATCAGCAAAGCGAAGGTTCCAACATTCCTGGATCGACCCTTGATCATCCATCTCAATACTTTGAATAGGAATTCTGGAAGCTTCGGAGGAACCTTTCTGTGGACGCAGACAGGAAACAGGTTCACCTCACACCTCCAGCTCTTCAATCCCACATGGGAAAAGCTTCTGGACCAGCTGTCGTCTAAACCATGTAGGTACCTCTCTCTCCGTATTGTGGAGGGACGAGGAGTCCCTTCGAAGTTAGTTGTGATGTCTCCCAGGAGCAGTTGCTGCGAACAGGGTGGGTATTTGTTGCTGTTGTTGTCATCAAAAATATGATGGAAGGTTGGATTTGCAGCAGTTCCCCATCGGGAACCATCATTCCTTGCTTCGCAATTGACGCAAATGAACAATTGCAGAGGCAGGATAAGAGTCACTAACATTCGCGTCATACTCTTGCAAGGCGCATTTGCAGAAACTGATTGCGAAGTCGTTAAAAACCGTGGAACTATTTAGAGTAAAGTTGACCTTGGTCACATTATGTACCTCTATGGAAATTGACGCTTGCTACAATCAATACTGTTCACTATGATGAACGTTGATTAAAGACACCGTGTTGAGATATTTTGTTTCAGGTAGTTGGATTCTAGGAAATTACAAATTGCAATCGATATTTTGGACAGTGTGTGAGTACAACAGAGTCTGTACGATTGAGCTTTACTTTGCTCTAAAAAAATACAACATCTCTTTGATATTATGAATTATGCCACCGAAAAATATCGCGGTGAATAAGGAATTTGTTGGGATCTCCGTTTGATGATGGCTTCAACACGAAGGTTTCTGAGAAAGTAAATGGGGCCTCAGAACCATCCACCTGTGGAAAAACGACAAAAAGTTTGGGCAAGAGTTTTTAGAGATATTAAAGTGTCATCCTACAAAGACCATTCCATTCACTACGGTCAGAATCCCGCGGTCGGGCATAGGTTGACAGTCAACGAATGCTCTCCTCAAGCCATGGTCTATAGTTTGGAAGGTGCGACTCTGAAACTATAATATATGAGGATATGCGAGTTACAAACTTCCGAATCCGCGCTCACAAATAAAAATTGCTGACCTTTATTTTGTCAATAATTACTGCAGCACCTTCAACTTGCTCCCCTTGAAATGTCCGAAACGAATCGGTGGGCTGTGATAAAACAGATCATGTCATGTAAAGTATTATCTATTACGCCCACATTCCTCGAAAGTCGAATATGAATATTAGCCCAAGGAAACTAACGTGGTAAAGATCCACCACATTGCCTCTTCCTGCGGGGTCATCAAACAGAGTGTAGTACAGCTTGACGAAGTTTCCACAAACTACATTTTGGTCGGCTGATCCCTGTGGAAGAAGGAAGGCTCCAACTACTAGAAGAAGAAGACTCGCTTGGCTAAAACCTAGCATGGTCGCCAAAGGTTGAAGTAGCGCTGGAACTACCCCGAATGTTGGTGGAAGAAATGAGTTGTGAAACCAATCCAACGAACCCTTTCCTTGAAGTCTGTTAATCCTCGTAAAGTGGGACATTTAATATCGGTTTTAAACAGGTTAAGAATTCCACATCATGAAACATAGGTTTTACAACTTCAATTCGCTTTAATCGACAATAAATTTAAATATGTCACGCCTACTGTTGAATAAGAAGTTGTCATGTAAGCAAAATATGTCAGAGAGCAAATATACTGGATGTGTAGCGACGGTACATTTTTACAATTGCAATTAGCAGTAATTGCAGGCGAGTAGGGTTTCAAGGCCCAGGGCCACGAAAGAAACCCCAAGCACGGCACAAAGTAAAATAAGAACAGTTCCAACACTGGAGTTCCAAAGTGATATTCCTTTTGCCTTCGGGAGCAGAGTTATTGTTGACTGGTTCGTCGCTGCTAGCATTCCCCACCGTTGCCTCTTCACCTGGTCCATCCCCTGCGTCACCATCCCAGTAGCCTGAAGCCATAGGAAGCTTGCGCCTACGCTTGATTTGTGATGGGTCATGAATGTAACATAGACATAGTTGGGGACAAGGAGATGCTCATCCTTGTTCCCATACCATGGGACATTTGGGTACTTGGCTCTTAAGTATTCCTCATGGATCGGCCGCTTCTCCCCGTCCAGAACCATGTAAGCGAAAGCGGAGGGTCCGCATTGGGCCAGCTTGAAATCCACCCGCCCTTGTTTCTCCGACCCGTCCACTTCCCTACCCGTGAAGTTGCCATCGTCGGTGTAGTTCTCGACCATCCCCACGCCGTGGTTCAAGAGGAACCGAGTCCCTATGAAAAGTTCTGTGAGCCTGGTCATGAATTCCCTCTGCTCCGCCGGGATGAAACCCACCTCGTGAGTCTGAAAAATCCTGCTCTGGGCGGCATCAAGAAAGGCGTTATGATAATACGACGCCTGGTAAGCCACTGCCCTGCTTCCATTTCCAATCTCTACCTTGTCGTAGGCCTCGAGGTATGTGAATGTGGAATAAACGGCTGGGGAATAGAAGACCATGCAGGCGTCAAACTTATTAGGATTTGACTCGAGTTTGGCACCTCGAAGGGCTGCTCTCCATTGTGGAATGGTCTGCACGATGGCCATTGGTCTTTTCCGTTGTTCCCAGGAAGGGGAGGTCGACCCTGCCGGTTCAAAGCAGGGTAGGGAGTCCCACTGGTCGTACAGCCTTGGGGGTGGTGGACGATTCACGAAATTGATGAGAGTTCCGATGTAGCCTGCGCTGATGACGGAGGACATGAGGAACCAGGACCCGAAGGACAGTCTGAAGACGCGATGTCCCGCATCCTCTTTCGTCGTGGGATAAGGGTCCTCCACAAGGGAGCCCAGGAGGAGGAGGATGATCCTTCCTCCGCTCACCCTGTCACTCCCTCGTCCCAGGACGACCGCCTTCCAGAGTAGGGCCAGGATGAGGAGGGAGGCGCTGGCCAGCCCAACAGCTAGCCACAGTTCCTTCTGGTATGGTCGGTAGTAGATGTGGTAGGAGAGGGATCGGGGTGTCTTGTGACAACTGAGGTATCTGTACCCACGGCCCCCAAGGAAGAGTCTCTCCCCCCAACCCATGGGTGCCCAAGAAGGTGACTGGAGGAAAAAATATGGCCTGTTAACCTTCTCAAGGTTTGTGGAGGGGTTGGCAAGAGCCATTCTTCTGGTTCATCATTGTGCTCATGAAGGTTGCGATCCAGGTCTTCTGCACCTTCAGCTCCTGAAGGAGGGACAGGATGGAGTCATCCTCATCGTTCTCAGGACAGCACCAGGGGACAGTGGACAGATAAGGATGGGTGTGGAGGAGAGAGACCAGCCCTCCTTGTCCAACTATCGGAACGGCGAGGGTTCTCTGGAGTCGGGCTCCTTCTTGGCAAATGGCATCTTTGGACTGCAACAGGAGCACAGGACGGCCACTGTGCCGATATGTAGGAAGGAGAAGGACGGATATGACAGGCAGGCCGAACCTGAGTTCCAATCTCGGCAGGAGTCCTTTTCCCTCTTCCTGTCTCCTCGGAAGGTCCTTGCATGTCCACACCATGGGGCCCCTACTGTCGGTGATTGCCCAGGACGGAGAGGTGCTCATAGAAGCGCAAGGGACGACCACCACGAAGGTGGAATCTCGACGACTTGTGATCCACTCATCCTCGAGTCTCCCTCCTCGTCTCTCTATTTTCATGAAACTTCTAGAGTTACCCACAACCACCTGTCCCAGCCAGTTCGGAAGGGAGGCAAATCCAGATGGAGGCTTGGCCTCACAAGCAGTCAGTAGCAGCAGTTCACACCTCCAGTTCTTTGTGGTTATGACGGATGTGGACGTCCCATTGGCTGCCAGGGAACCGACTTCCTCCTCCCTACGCACAGCGGTCGGCCGGAGGGAAGCATGAAATCCCACTGTGATGGACCCCAAGACGAGGGTTTGCCAGCAGAGTGGGATATCTTGGTTGAGTTCGTCCAGGAGTCGACCAACAAGAGGATGCTCAGATGTGCCCAGGGTCCACGGAACAACTTCGCTGCCCACTTCGGAGGAAGATGAATAGGAACTGCTACAGAGGATCCGGTGAAGGATTAAACAGAGTGTCATGGAATCCCTCATGTCACACAGAGACCAATGGCCTAAGCTTTTGTCTGAATTAGAATTTTTCTTTCTTTGAAGGGTTTGAGGAGGTTCAAGTTGATGCGATGTGTGGTTGCTTTTAGATCGCTAGATTTTAGAGCGTTTACCATCAGTGGACTAATGAGGACAATAATCCAATCAGACAAAGTAATGAGAAAGGGCGGATCCTACTTAAAAAGTGAATAAGTCTTTTAGAGTGATTAATATCACAATTTAATGGGCCATATTATAAATATCTCTTTGATACTATCAATTATGCAATCGAAAAATATCGCGGTGGATAAGGTAACTGATGTGAGCTCCGTCTGATGGCCTCAAGACGAAGGTTTCTACAAAACTCAAAGGGTTACCAGCACCATCCACCTGTGGAAAAACAAAACACAAAGTTTGGGTAAGATTTTCAAGGGAAATATTAAAGTGTCATCCTTTACCGCGAGCTGTCCATTCACTTGGATGAGAATCCCACTGTCGTGCAAAGGTTGGCAGTCAATGGAGCCGCCCCCCACGTCGTGGTTTACGGTTTCAAAAGGAAGACTCTGGAAAAAAATAAATGTGAGTTAAAAACTTCCCAAACCCAGCTCAGTAATAACTATCTAACTGACCTTTAGCTTCTCTGCAATTCTTGCAGCACCTTCAAATTGCTCCCCATCAAAAGTCAGGAAGGAATCGGTGGGCTGTGATACAAAAACAGGTGATTTAAAGGATTATCTATGAGGTCCACATTCCACACAAGGAATATCAGGAAAAAACACTTACGTGGTAGAGGTCAATCAAGCTGCCTCTTGTGGCGGGGTCGTCAAACAGTCTGTAATACTCCATGACGAAGTTCCTACAAACTGTATTGTAGTCTTCATCGTTGGGCCTCGTGGAGCCCCTTGGAAGAAGGTAGGCTGCAATTACCACAAGAAGACTCGCTCGGCTCAAACCTTGCATGGTTGTAAATGGTGGAAAATGAAAAGCAAAAACCTTTTGTTACTGCTGAAAATGTTGGTTGAAGAATGCCTGCTTTCTTCCAATGACAACCGGCTTTTATGCACCTCGGTGTTATCTAAGTACAGGTGAGGCAACGGAGGGGTATAGATTAATTTCTTACGTCTGCAAATGAGACCAACTTTTTAGACCAACACCTATCAAATTCTTAGATCGTAGACTTTAATCTACGCCGTACACACGTAATACTCCATACCATGACTCGCTGTGCAGCATTCCTTCTTTCTCTCTCTCACTCTGTCTAGAATTAACCTTTTCCATCACCTGAATAACTTGGTTTTGAACCGTATGCCTTCACCTAAAGAGACATGCACAAGGAATGCAACATTCTTATAGAATTCCGACAAAAGATCCCAGACCACTTGAACTTGAGCCCTTTATTGTATTCCTTTCCTATTTGGCTCAAACCTCACCTGCATTCTCAGAGTGTCCTACTATTCTTGCAGTTCTAAGATTGGGTTATAAAACCAATAAAATGTTGGTGTGCTTAATACGAAAGTTTACTATTTATTTTGATCTTTTAAGATGACTTTACTCCTTCCATAAGATGAATGCTGCTGGCCTTGCAATTGTGGGTAGTGTGAGAAAGTAGACTTGTTAGATGATGATGATGATGATGATGATGGGGAAAACGAATCCATGTATCCTTGCATTCCACCATTATTATTATTATTGCTGCCCCCATGAAAGGTGTCTCTGTCTCGGTCTCTGCCTCCACTTCCTCCTCCAAATCCAACACCTCCGGAAGAAAGGCCGCCTCCAAATCCACTACCCCCGGAAGAAAGCCCCCCTCCACTTCCGCCTCCAAATCCACTACCTCCGGAAGAAAGGCCGGAAAAGAGGCTTGAGAATCCTGACATGAACGACGGTGGTGGGTCGGGGTATGCGCTGGGCGATGTACCTAAACAAAATCATGAATGTTGTGCACTACAGGAGCATTTGTTTGTTCATACAGTCTCCGCGGTCCCAGAATTTCTTGACGTCATGTCGTCTCAAGAAAACGTGGATAGGATCCGTCTCCTTGAGGTCCTCGCTCACCTGCTCAACTTCTTCTAGGACACGAAGGAAGTTACCCCCGGCAAGCTGTTCAAGCTCCGAGTAGCTCCAATCCCCACCCTCGATGAGAGCTGCAAAGAGGTCGGGGAACTTGGAAGGGTCTTCGAGACCTCGTACAGTTCTGGATACCAGGTAATTTAGCGTGTGGTTGGAAAAAGCTAAAAGACTTATGTACCTTTCGATGGCATCAAAATTACTCCCAATTCCTACGTTGTCCACCGTTGCGCGATTCTTTATGTAGTCCAGATGACCTAAATTACAAAACAAAACAGCTGATCATCAAAAGGCATTCGTTTTTAAGAAACGTACGGATGACGTCCTGAATAGTGGCATCCGAACCGTCACATGTGATTTGATCCGCGTCAAAACTTATCATGACGAGGGCATGATTGTGTCTCACCATCTTTAGCAGTGGGTCTGACACGTTGAGTTCTGTGTCGCAAATGTTCCTTGCTACACAAAGGAAAACCCAAACTATTGAAACCTTATTTTCCGATTAGCAGCGCCATCTATACCTGCAGAATGGGAAAATATCACAGGTGCCTTGGACACCTTGAGAACATCCACAGCTGCACCCATTGAGGAATGTGTGAGGTCCACAATCATTCCGAGTCTGTTCATCTCCCTTACGATATCCTAAACATTTACAACATCAGCTGATTTAAGGTGGATTGTGTCTTTTTACCAACCTCGCCAAAACTGCTGATCCCATGGCTGTAGGATACCACCCGGAGAGTTTTATTGGGATGATCTGCCCTCGAGTAGTCAATCCTGTACACAATCAATCATTTGCGCGGCATTTAAAAAGGCATCTGTTACCATGGGGTACTGCAGGAGGAAGCAAGTGTAACAATCCGGACGCCTAAATCGTAGTACATTCTCAAAACGCCGAGACTGGACTGAAGACTGTGACCTCCTTCGACTGCGATGAAAGCCGCAATCTTTCCATCGTCGTCCCTTGCCTTGTTGAACTCTTTGAGACTCGTGACCAACTTAAAGTCATCCTCATGAGCGTCAAGGAATCTTTTTATGAGGTCAATTTGTTCCAATGTGATGGACACTGCGTCCCTGTATTGGCTATCACAGTCTGCTCTTGCTACAAAAATCTACAAAAGTAAAACTAAGGAAGGTTCTGATTATCAGCTGATTGAGCTGTTGCACCTGTCCTCCCACGCCACCTCGTTTAAGTCTGTCAACATCTGTCTGGGACGTTGAGAGGGTTTTCCATCCCTCCTGGTGGGATATGTTGGCGGTTAAATCCACTTTCGACAAATCATTAAAGACCATTTTTCGTATATTCTGTGCCAATCCGTTGTGCCTAGAATTTATTCAAATCTAGAGCGGTCTTTAAAACAAGCTGATCACAACTCCATCCTACCCATCAATCAAGGGAGCGTCATCAAATATCACAAGGGCCCTTTCACTGGGAGAGAGAGAATCGTCCCTTAAGTAAAACACCACAGCAGCAATTCCCATTACCACGGTGGCCATCACAACTGCTCCCAGGCCTATTGCTATCAGTCTATTCCCTACAAACAAATTCGAAACTTAGAGCTGAAATCATGGTTTTGAATCTTACGTTTGTATGGATCCATGTGCCAAAGTTGTAGTAGTGAGGAAGGATAATCATGGAATATAGATTGAGGCAGCACTCAAACTGGTGGCATGTGAGTGTTGTCAGGGTTTATTCAATTGGCTCCAATTGAGTTTAACATTCAGACAGTTTAAGTTGGTTAAATATGGATTGATTGAAATGACCCTCCGCCAACATTCATAAATTTTGCTTCTGGCATCTGTTGTATATTAATTAAACGTTTATAATACTCAATTTGAATGCCACAACATTTATTCCGCTTCATATGAACAGTCCAAATGTATGAATGACAAATTGAAGTTGCGATTCTTGAGAAAGGCTCAAGTTTTGGTTTTATGTTATGATCCCATGTTATGATTCGTGTTTATTAATCGTCAGCTATTGTTAGTCAAGTTGCATTCTGACATGACTGCACAAAAGTCTCCAACTTGTCCTCTGAAGCTCTAAAAGAGAAACAATGATACTACAAAAGCATCCGCCAAGCATGATGCCGAAGGACGTCAAAATGTTCGACTTTAGTTTTTGTGGCTCAAGTTTCCAACTCGTGTCATTAAGCCCTGTCAAATTAAGGATTCGGACTTCAAGTACGATGTTGTTACAGTGAATGTGAATTCCTGCCTGGACTAGGTGACTAATGATCCGCCATAACCTGCGAGAAGCTATCCTTGAAGTCTTGGTACGCACCTGAAGCAGGAGCTGCTCTTCGAAAATCGACTCCTTGCTATAACCGTATGGTTTGTGCGTTTTGTGCGACCGACCGAAGGGGCCTAAAGCTTTTCGAATGAAACCAGGTGAGCGGAAGTATCCTGTTGAGGCGACCCACGCTGTTCTCCTGCACATTGCATTTACCTCGCTCATCAAGTGAGTCCCCCTGTAACCCGCAGTGTTATTGGCTGCCCATCCCCAGCTTGTGTTGAGGAATTCTTGGTTCAGCGCTTCTAGTGACCCTCCTTCAGAATTCAGTAGGGCAGGAACGAAAAAACACGAGTTTCCCATAGCCGTATATTTCAACCAATGTTGCATGGCCACTTCTCCAAGTTTTGCGGCCATTATACTAATAAAACAACCGCGTACATTATGCGTATTTTGATCACCATATTTCCTGGATTTTCCTAGCACCCACTCAGCTGTTTTTTGCACAAGTACTTCGTCAAAATCCGATACTGCTGTTCGGTATTGTGACAGAGATGTCGGTACGAACGCCTTTTGCTGCCACAGGGGTCCGTGGAAAACTGAGGCGGTAAGAATTTTGTAATGATTCTCTCTCAGCTGAGCAAACGTTTCGGGCAACCTAGATTTCAAGGGGGCCGTTAGCTCATTTGTGATTATAGAGCGGTAGCAATTGTTTAGCAGTATAACGCTGAACGTCCAAGCCATAAACACGGGTTTAAATCGAATGCTTTCCCTCCACTTTAAAATCGCATCACGTCAACTAGTTGCACAATCATCAAAGCAACGAAGGAAATAAATGTATGGTCCCTGGAAGCAAAGGAGTCCAGTGCAGCCAAAACACACAAAACAACCAAAATCAGAAACCAAACGTTGGGTGAAATAGAGCCAAGGTAGGCATTGAAATTCAGCTGATTAAATTCTGGCTGATCCATCGGGGAACAAGTTAGAAAGCTGTACGCTTTGTTGTCGAGAATGACAGCGTCCTCATACCCAGGATCCCAGGTTCTAGCCCAGGACAGTTTAGCATAGGAGGCGCTATACGCGTTTCCCCTTGAGGAGTTGGATGTACAAACTAATGTGTTTCCCAAGAACGCAATGAGCACAGACACCAATGGGTACAGATGGATTTGTGACATGAGATATTTGTCGGCAGTACTTGTTCTGTTACAACCATAGGATCCAGTCCCCACCGCGTTGATATGCGTTCTGCCACTAGCGATTCCAATATAATATGATTGTGCACATGCTACCTGGGCACTCCTCATTAAAGATAGCGGGTTACCACTGGAGACAGTTGTTACATCAGTGTTCCCACAGTGCATTGTGTACCGCTCTGCTTCCATCGCAGTACCGTTGGGTCGAAGTACGAATATGTGCACAGTCTCTTCTGTTACGTCCACTGCGGCATAACGGTTCAGGTAATACGTCGATGTCCCCTTACTACTTCTTATAAATAGTAATATCCTCGAGTAAGAGCTCCAGCAGGTGGCGATGTTACGGGCGGCATGCCTTGCATCTCCCAACGCAGAGTCTTCCTCAAATACCACACTTAGCAAAGCAACACAGTGGGGCCCATTTCGTAGTATCATGAACGGAAATGCCTCCCGTACTTTGGGTCTGAAAGTGGGTAAAAAAATTGTAATCGAAATTCAGCTTTTACAGCAATAGTACCGGGGATGATGGACGAGGGTTAGAATCTCATAGCTCCGACGGAACCCATCCAAGCTATAGTCGACAGGCCTGCTCACCATTATTCTCAAGTAGCAATAACCACATACCTCATTTTTGAACATGTCCAACATTCCACCGGGTATCTCAATTCTTGAACTTGAGTAATGTACAATGGCCGTCATTAATATAATTGTGAAGAAGGAAAGTCTCATTTTTCGGCTTGGTACCACCGTTTTGTTCCCCACGAGCAACACTGACAATGCAGGAGTGGCTTTTACACAAATACTGATGAAATAGGCATTTATTGATAACACCAGTTGTTGGCTAACCTCCTGACGTTTCCCTCTTAAGTTTTGGAACGCTTCGTGATAAATGCAGGGTTGAAGGCAGAACAATTTTGCAGGTCTGTAATTTTCGATTGCCGCTTTATTTCCACATTGATAACTAGTTGAAGGAGGTAAGCTTTTGCATTGCAGCATCCCTGATTATAAAAATACCTGTCGACATGATACGCTCAAAGTTTGAAAGGTACTTTTCTTTTTTTGCCCAGAAAGTTGCTAGGTCAAATTGGGGATTGATGCACCACTGCATTAACAATCCTGAATTTTTTGTTGTAGCTTCAACACATGCCAACCAGAATTTGGTTAATCTTTTATTTATGACTGATTGACCAACCTTTTCATTCCAGTGAACACAATTAATCTGTTTTCCAGGGACACAAAAAAATTACTGTATTGACTACTAACTATAATGTTGCCTTGTTTCGTTGACTCATTCTCTACGTTTCAAATATGTTGCACCTAACTTGTCGCTTTCGAAAGGACGAGTAAATTCGCCAATTGTAGGAGGCACCACTCCTGAATTCTTAATGGCGTCAGCTTATCCACGAAGTTTGACCCGAATTTCAGCTTCAATGACATGAGAGAGTTGAAAGTCTTCCTTTGAATCTTTGTGGTTGCTTTCTGTCGTATGTCATTCATGTAGTTGTTGGAGATCCTATAGAAGTCCCCTGCCGCGGTATGAAGAAGAAGGCAGAAGACCGTTAGACCAGACGCCCAGAAAAGTGTCAGCATAGCAAGAAGGAGATGAGAGGATCCAAATTTTAGGAATTGCACAAACGCAAATGCTAAGAACACTTGAGCCAACGGAGCAATGAAAATTGCTACAAAAGACACCCGACTTTTGTAACATTCGTTGAATAGGGTTTCCAGGACCAGGAGCTTTTTATACTCCATCAATTGTCTCCCATGTATTTGCTTCATTCGTGCACTCTCTCTGAAGGACATGTGTAACAGGGTCCATACGTATGTCGTGCTCAGAAAGATTCCGTATACAAAGTAAACTGAGGCTCCAAGAATCAGTTGCAAGTTCAGAACCAGTTCCCAAAGCACGCTCAAGATTCTCCAAATTAATGGCGGTAAAGTATTCCAGGTGCAAACGTGGGATAGTATGAACGGTCTTGCACAAGGGTAGAAAAGCAGCGCAATAGATGGCGCTGCACAGTAGGCGTAGATAAACAGAGAGAATAAAGGTATCAAGAATTGAACGACTTGAAGAACGTTGTCTTGTTTTCTTATAGTGCAAAAATATATAAAATAATGATGGCATTGCTTAAGGACATTCTCCGGCATGTACCTTTTTCTGTTTTAAGTAAATCCAGGAAGCTATTTAGCAGGTAGGCCTGAACCCCTGAGTTGCTACCGGTGAGATCCATCCGCGATACAAATGCCGCAATATTCACTGCGACGGGTACACTGGCCATCAGTTTTTCCTGAAGGGAGGAAGCGGACGCCACACTGATTATCTGAGCTAAGATGTTTACGAAGCTACAGAAGATTCCAATGCTGACGAACAGCTTACTTTTTTGGCTAACGTTTGTTGCCTTGTCGTTAATGGTGTCCCAGCTTGTGTATCCACCACCCAGAAGAAAAGATACCCTGATGTCCCTGTGTGCACAATGCCCAATGGTAAGGATTCCGACAGGTATGATGATGCCTGGATCAAGAGGAATGAAGAAACAACCGACAGACTGTTTGAAATCGACAATGAAACCTTGAAAGTTATGTTCAAGAACTTGCAAGATCCATAAGCAAATGACGCAGTCACTGGGATACATAACTGGCTGTTGGTGGAACTATGTTTAGAATTTTGAGGGTTATTATAAGCCCACGCCTCACAAATGTTAATTCGTAGTTAGTACTGCCACTTGGCTCCGTAATTTCGAATACTTTAAACTATTTAATCGTAGGTCTTACATCATTTATATTCGTCAGGTTGGAACAATCTAGACACGTTGGACTTTAGTTTTATTGCGTCCATCATAAATGAAGTTGTAAGTTGACAGTGGATTTAATTCAGCATTATTCGATTATTGATTTGAGCCGCATACCACGAAATATTAATGCTCAGTTATGTAATACTTTCGGACAGGTTTGTTGAAATCGTCTCCTTAATGTCGAGACAAAAATAGATTTTATACGGTCGCATGTATCCATCAAAACCTGATAGAAACAGGGTAAACATTTGGACATAGTGATTATATAAGCGTGTCAAGAACAGGCAAATGGGATTAGTTAAGGTGTGTTAAGGTACATAATATATAATGCTAGGTTAATTAATAATGCCTGGGTACGAGTTGGTAAATATAGCGCCATCCCACAAAACTTGTATCTACCAAAATACGTCCAATACATTACTACATAAACTTCTAGAGCAGGACCCTTTATCTGTGACAGCTAAGCTGTTCAAATTTGTATAAGAAAGGGGCGGTTCGTTGGGTCATCTCAACCCAATGTTGCACCCAAAATGACCCAAGAAGAATGCCAATATATGGTGAACATATATGTAGAGCATCGAATGGCACATAACGC
>JAQGCL010000334.1:0-15734 GCA_034699605.1 Isotomiella paraminor | reverse complement strand
AAAGTCTGACAAGTAGGAAGGAAATCTTAAATTGAATGTTACAGAATTCAGATAAAACATCAATCTATGAAGTAATTTGGACTTCATCACTGCAGTGCAGGTTAGACCTGCCTTTCCACTTCTCCCAAATACATTTTAAGGGTTTAAACCAAAATGCATAAGTTTTTTAGAGCAGCTTTTCAAAAGCTTAATGAAGGGAAATGGTGTATCAAAGTCAGGCTTATTGCTAGAGAGTTACACACCTACAACCGGGAATATCTGCCAATTTCCTATTACGCTTACCGTATATTCGCCTTCGGTTTCATTTTACCCATTCATGTAGAGTCGACCAAAGTCATATCGCTACTAAGAGAAGGCCGCTATGGGTGGAAATGCTTTAATCACTACTTTGGATTTTTGGTCATCGCCGTACATATCCCAATCAACCTTGCTAGGATGTACTTGGAGCGCCATTTAACCTCACTTTGGCAAAAAGTCTATCACTTCAACTGGTTGTACGCTATATCCCTATTTCTGAGTTTCCAACACATTTACCGGAAAAGACAAGAGGAGATAAGAGCAAATATCCTAGCATCCTTTCATACGGAAATGTGTATGAAGGAACTTGGTAAGCTTGAAATAAGTATTACATTCCAAAATTCATAGGTTAAAGTCATTTATAGGTTTTCGTAACTACGTTGGACAAACGGTATTTGTATTAAAGGGAACACTAGTCCAAACCTGCCTATTGCTCCCTGGGATACGACGGACCGTAGGAATCTGACACCTGGGCGGTTTCTGGTCTCCGTTTTAGAGGGGTACGCCGTCATTGAAGTTGAACTTCTAGGATTCTTCATGGCTCACCATGTCAGTTACTCGCTCGGTGTGATTATGGCATATACTGAGATGCTCAAGAGGTGAGAGCGAGATGTTAAGAGATTAGTATCAGAAATGCTATTAAGATTTATATGGTTGTCTGTGTGCCTGCGTTAAGCCTTTTCTCACTTTGAAAAACATTGACTTTTTCTCAATTGAATATATTATTAGTTATTTGACTTTGTCGAAACGTTTTTCGCTTTATCCGGAAAAGTTTTCCTTCCTTTCCGGAACAGATTTTGGGGGAAACGTTGTTACTTTAACATTCCAGGTTTTTGGTATTTTGCAGGAAAACTTATTTACTTTACGGAATAGTTTTTAATATCGTCTAATATCTGATAATTACCACCTTACGTTCCATACTATACAAATTGCTTTGGTCTTCTTATGCAGGAAGACAAAAGACATGGCACCCCTTTATAGATTGAACACCGCCCGGCTTTTGATAGGATACTACAGAAGGCTTCAGCTGCTCACCCGGTTGTACTGCTGTGTTTTGGCGGAGCCCACTGCCTCCCTGGTCTACCTGTCAACCGCGCTTTGTGAAATGACTAGTCTATACATGCTGATAAGCTCTTGGAAATTTATGCCACCCCTTGTTTTCGCGTTCATTGCCACTGCAGCTGTAGTATTCTTCGTTTTAGGTGTCGGAGTCTGCTGGTTGGCAGCGTTGGTTAGTAACAGATCTGCAGAGTTTCTCCAACTGATGAAAGGATGTGTTGCTGGGGGGCCGTGGAAGAAGTCGGCAATGCGGAAGTCCTTAAATGCCTTAACCCCGCTTAAAATTCCCTTCGCACTCGGACTTTCGTACTCGAGTCTGACGTCCCTCTACCTGTTCAAAGTCTCTCTTGACTGTTTGGTTACCGCCTTGCTCCTAAAGTAAAAGGAGTTCCGTGTGTTTAATCTCGTAGTAAACATTCCAACTCCTCATTTAAAAATCGTTGTTTCATTTATATTGCCGCAGTTTTTCCTTTTCCAGTAAAAATCATCAATCTACGTGAGAGTAGTACTTGTATCAAAAATTACTTTATTTATGATTGCCCCATCAACATCTCGAAAATCGAAACTTCATTTGGCTTCAACGAAATTGAATTTTAAGGAAGGCAATTACAATTCACTCAAAAACATATTCATCCATGTGAACAATATCTTAAAATGAAATCTAACTATTGAGTTCGATACAGTCAGCAATTGAGTGGGCTCAGTTTAACCATGCATTCACAAGTTTCTGATCCGCTTCCTAGAAGTCAACCATTTTGAAGCTAAAAGGCATAAGGTTTCAGAAACATTGTTCCGGCGCACTGGTCAACATGTTTCGGTGGTCATCACCGTCAGGTGTAAACAAATATCTACGGAACTACTACGTCTGGGCAATGGGATTATTTGAAGCTTCCACGAAGGAGTACTTACAACTCTCCTACGTCACATACCGCTTGCTTACATATGCTTCGTTTACCCCGATTTACGTTGAGGCACCATCCAGTGTTGCCATACAAAGAGGCAATAACAACAACAATGAATGGAAATGCACACTTCACACTTTCGGCATGTTTGCCATGGCCATTCACATACCCATCAATTTAGGAAGACTGTGTTTCCTTGAGGGACATTGTACACAGGGCTGGGAAAAGGTCTTTCATCTTGCCTTCGTCTATGCTGTTTTCGAGACTCTGGCTTTTCAAACCATTTACCTCAGGCGACAGGAGGAAATACGGGCTACAATTTTGATGTCCTTTAGAACAGAGTTGTTTGTGTTGAAGCGTGGTAAGTGTGTGTGATACCATTTGTAACCCCATGGTTATATTCTTGTTTCTTAGGGTTTCCAGGCTACGTCAAGAAAAGTATCATATTTGTCATGGTGTCAATACTTGAAGCGACTCTGTGTGTGCCCCTGTTCGCATTTGCTACTTCCATTGCAATCCCGTGTTTTCCCCCATTCCTTGGATTTCTGGCCTACGGGTCTTGTGTATGTAACTGGTATGACACAGATGCGTGGAAGCTATCGGTTGGCTGGACCCTTTACTCCGTTTTTGAGGGGGTCACAACGGGTGTCGTTTTCCTGTCGGGTGGATTCATGGCTCAGCACGTCACCTACACCCTCGGCGTCATGGTTGCATTTATTGAGATGCTCAAAGGGTGAGGGATAGGGAATCATTTAGTGACGCCATTACTTGTCTTGTTACTAAGTTCTTATCACCACCAGATTGACAAAGGACTTGGCACCCCTTCATGAATTGAACATTGCTCAGCTATTGATGAGGTACTACAGACACGTCCAGCTTCTGTCCCGGCTGTACTGCTGTGTGCTTGCGGAGCCTACTGCCTCCCTTGTCTACCTGTCGGCGTGTCTGGTTGAAACGACTTGTCTCTACCTGTTGATAAGCTCATGGTATTTAATGCCACCCCTTGTCCTCGCTTTCATTGGTGCTATTGCCGCCGGTTTTTTCCTGGTAACCGTAGGAGTGTGCTCTTTGGCTGCTTTGGTAAGCAACAGATCGGAGGAGTTCCTCCAGCTTTTGAAGCACTCAGTCGCCAGTGGACCCTGGAAGATTACAAGAAGGACAATGAGGAAATGTCTAAAGTCTCTAGCCCCGCTCAAAGTCCCATTTGCACTCGGCCAATCCTTCTCCAGCCTCACGACCCTCTACCTATCCAAAGTATGTCTTGACTGCTTGATTACAGTGTTGCTTCTTAAGTAACAAAAATCATGAAGACCGTAGTGCGGAGTCCTAGTGGTTACTTCCACCGAAGGGTAAATGCCTGTTTCGGGTTCGATTCCTGGTAGTTACTGCACAATTTTGTAAACTTTGAGTAAACTTTAAGGATTAGTAACGGATTATCAGAGAATTGACTATAAATATGCCCGTCTTATTTGTACATCCATCATCCCTTGTCACAGGCTTATCAAAATCACAACACATGATGAAATTGTGCACTTACTGTCTAGGTGTGTGCGACTATCAATTTAATCCGCCATCCATCAACCCTTCTTTGATACTGTCAAATCAACTCCTATATAAAACCTTCCCCGATGCATCATTTTCCTCACAATTAGTTTGATATCGACTTTGCCTCGTTGCAAACTTAAACCTACAAGGATGAAAGCCCTCTCCGTCCTCGTGGTGGCCTTGGCCGTCACCCTCGTGGAGCCTCATGGCTACCTCAAGTCCCCACTGGCCCGTACCTCCATCCATCGGATGCCCAACGAGCCCTACCGTCCACCCTACTACTACGACGATACCGGTGTCTGGTGTGCCAATGTCCACCAAGCACCACAGGTGACCAACTGCGGACGCTGTGGGGGCCCTGTTGGAGACAACGACTTCAACCAAGGGGGTGCCTATGACAAGGGAGAGATTACTGGAAACTACTCGTCTGGCTCAGTGAGTAAAACTGAAAGTTTAGCCCCTCTCAATCTTAACTTTCCCTTTTTTTCTTTTAGATCATCGATGTCGTGGGTACTCTAACCGCCAACCACCGTGGTTACTTTGAAGTCGAGCTCTGCACCTCAGAGAATGAGAACGACGGCTGCTTCACCCGCCTCCCAATCGTTGGAGGATCCATGCCCATTCGTGTTGACAACCGCATTTGCGTCGGAGGAGACCACCAGAATCACGACGTGACGGCACGCGTCCAACTCCCACCAGGTTTCAGGTGTAATCGTTGCAGTCTTCGATGGACCTACAGGACTTCCTACCCACCAGCAGATGATGCTTGCTATAACCCAAATCCTGCTCAAACTTTCAGGAACTGTGCTGACATCAGGATTCAATGAGGGAATGAAAAATGTTGTTATATTTTGAATAAATTACAAATCAAACTTTAAAAACAATACAAAGTTGTAACTTTGCAGAAATAAAAGACCTAAAAATGTCATTTTAATCATAATCTGACTCTGAGTCATGTTACTTTTTGTGTATCCACTGATTGCTTAATTTGGTACAAACAAATGCTCATCCACCAGATTCAAGTGGACTGTTTTTATTGCTGGATAAGATAATGGATGGATTTGCAGCAAACAATAATCCATCCAGATCATGTGCTTTTTACATGTTCCACACGGAGTTGTAACGGGTGGAAAAGGATCAGCGAAACAATGCAAATGTGGCGACCACAATCATTCAGTGTCACACAGCGGTTTATCGAAATAATGCCGCTTGACATTATGCTATTTACAAATTGCATGATCCATCTAGATGAGGAGAGGAGATATCGATCTTCATTTTAAATGCATGTTGAAAATAATGGTTAAATTGGAGGCGACACTATGCATACACGATGTAATTGCTTATTGATTTTGCATAATGACTTTATGGTTACATGAACAAGGTGAAACTGACCTTGACTTTCAGTATAAAGAAAGATGGTTAAAAGTGTCGCCACGTCTCAAAATGCTAGACCCCAATGGGGCAGGTCATATTTTGCACCCTCTGCATCTGGGATCCTGTATTATAAATCTACTAAACGTCGCCGGTTATCAGGGTTCCTCCACTGCTGAACCTGCGTTGAAAAAATCCAACACATTTCTAATTTTCAACCTTCACGGCGCTAGCATGGAATCCTTGCGTCATTTGGGGTATTACAAGAAATTTGGGAAAAAACGAAGGCTTATGAAACCCGAATACATTTGGAAGCTAACCGTAGATCCCTACTGTAGCACAGCAATGACCATTTTACCCTCCTCTCAAACGGAGCTCCAGATGGTGGCGATTTTCATTGCATCCGCTCTGAAACACAGGGTCTGGTTTAACACGCTTCTCGTAATTTCAAGTTTCCCACACCTTCTCACGCCTGGACAAATGAGAGGGCTGTTCACGATAGTGACTACACGGGAGCTGCAGGTTCCCACCTTCCTCGTCTCAGCACAAGGTGGGGCCTTGGCTATTTGCATTTTTTGCCTACGTATGCCATTCCAAAAGTCAGCATCTCTACAACAGCTGAGTCAGGCGTCCATGTCAAATCTTCACGGGTATCCCGTCATGCACATTCCCAATCCCAATATAGGTTACATCACCCGAAAGGGGGACAGCTCTCTCTGCAGTCCCATCTACCTTCAAACCACTATATGGCCCGCTTTCTGTGTTCCCTATACCCTGGCAGTATCGTTCAACTACACATTTTACGAACCACGTCTTCATCGGATCCCAAATCCTGCCGCCTTGATCATCACTGCCTCCGTGGTTGGACGCCAGCGACTCCAGGAGCAATTCCTGACAGAGCAACCCAAATATGGAGAAATGATTTGGCATCCCCAAGGCGGGGATTGGAAAGACTACAGCCTTACCCTTTACACCCGGCGTACACAGGTGGATTTAAGGCACTATGCCAACATTCTGAGTCCCTGGGTGTCCGGGGGTGTGGTGGCTGCATTCATAGTCACAGGCTTGATTGTGAAGGCAGCCCTGAGGACCGGGTCATCGTTTTCCAACGTCGTCTTTTGCCTTTTTAGTATCTGTGTAGAACAGGACTGTACCATTCATCAGAGATCTACAAACCTCCTACTTATGTTCTGGATATGGACGGCTTATATCCTCTCAAACTACAGCCGGGACATCCTCTTTGCCCTTGTGACCATTCCGATCGAACCCAGTACACCTCAGTCCCTAAGTGACGTTGTAGACTCCAAGGGCCTTTTTCTTGGAACCACTGCGTACCACGTTCCAAATGAGGAGAACCTTCGATCGTCCACTCTTGTGGACATCGTCCTCGCGGAACTAGTCAATGCGGAAGGAGTCAGTCATGAGTTTTCTCGCTTTCATGCAAGGTTGAGTAATCGGGTCACCTTTGTGAATGCCTCATATACCGATTTTGTAAACGGATTGGAGGGACGTAAGCCCCACCCAGGGATGACCTCGGGTGCTTTTATGATGTTTGGCATGATTGACCCTGCCTCGGAGACACGGGCCCTAAGCATGCTTTTGACACAGGGTGCGGGAGAAAAGTTGGGTTTCATGGTGAGGAAGGTGCCCCTACGCACATCCTCCCTGTCGTCCCGGTATCCCTGGACCAGCAAGAAAAATTACTTCACGTCCCACGTTTTTGAAAAGGGATTGAATCGCCTTGTTGAGTCAGGGATTTGTGGCTGGTGGAATTCATACTTTATCAAGCGAACTGTGTACCTCAGGACGAAGGCCTATTATGCGGATCAAAGGAAGGCTTTTGAAATGTTGCATGGGACTATCCCGCGACAGGTTGTGGAGTTTACCCCAACAACTTTGGAGGGCGTTTACATCCTATTTGTGGCTTTAGCTGCGTTAGATGTGTTCGCCCTCCTTACGTTTCTACTGTCTAAAGGGATTGTACATTTTTCGATGAGATTGATTTGCGGTTTTAGACTTTATTCAGTGTTATAAACAGTAAAAGTTCGTCATTTATTTCTGTAATTTTTCCTTCTTCTTCCGCACAATCACTTCCGTTACATTGTAGACCTCATCCTCATCCTTCTCTTTCCCACTAAATGGACTTCGCAAGGTGTGTAATTTCAACCCCGTAACTGCAAACTACAAGGAAACACGGTTACATTAATGCGTCTGTCTTCTTAAATTCTTACCAGCATAAAGACTGAGATGAGTGTGAACATGATGAAAATGGAAGCGAGGGGAACGAGGAGGTTGGCTTTGATTTGTGCTATCATGGGCCTTTCAATGGCCTCGTAAGAAACCGCGACCCACCATACGATAAAGCAAAAGGCGTTTTCTAGGTAGAAAAAAAGTTGAACTGCAATGTTCTTGGATTGGAAGCCAAAGTCCAAGATTGTAGCTCTCCACCTGTTCAAATAGAAGACATGTGTTGCTAAGCAATTAACTATGCAAAAGAATCTACCCATAATTTATGGCCTCAAAACATCCGCTAGGAATCCCCTTGTCAATGACCATAAATTTAATGAGACGAACGATGTAGTACACGACCATGCGGAAACCAATTTCAACCAGGAAGAAGACTGTCAAATAATAGCCCAACTGATTGGCATCGGTAGACGTCATCGCAGTTCCAGAGGAAGGTGTTACAGCAACAGCAGTTCCAGCGATAGGCGTCACAGTGGTTGGGTTGTTCATCAAGATGTACTTTACTATAATCAATACATTTGTTAAATAGACACAAAACCTCTGATTTAGAGGTATGATCGTTCCACCTGCGGCCTTTAGACAAGCACAAGCCGCAAGTCGGGATCCGATGGAAAAGAATGCATGAAAAAACAGAAGACATTTTTGCCAAAATAGCAGGTGAGGGAGCTTCCAATCCATCGGTTTGTAGTTGTGAAACAATCGAAAGTAGTTTGACGTAAGGGCATACCTTTACAAGAAGCAATGTATGCAACCTTTGCAAGAATCCCTTTAAGCACTTTTTTGGAAACGCTTACATATTTGCCTCACTAAGGGAAACGACGCTGATGAGGACAATGGCAATTTCCAGGTACTCTAAAGATTAGTAGAATCAACTATGTCTTTCATTCGTATTCAAAGAAACGAATTCGAATGAAGATTTAGAGAGACTTACGATCTAGTCCTAACACCTGAACTTCACTGACCAGAAGTACAGTAAGCTGAATGTAGAAAAGAATATCAGAACTTCGGTTATTTATGAAACAGCTGGTCGTGACCCACCTGAACCAAGGCTTCTGGTGCGGCGCCAAAAAAACTTTGTGCCTAAAAGAACAATACAGTGATGCAATAAACTCAACGCTTGCTTAATTTTGTTAGCCCACTTACCTGTCTCATTTTGATTGCCAGACTCTCAAACCTTGCGTAACCTTCTGAAGAGGTGGACATCCCAGAGGAAATAATTAAAACCTGTATTGCCGTGAAGATCGGGCCCAGGAGAGGAGCTTGGAAGAAGTCCTTGGCACATTTGTTACTTGTAGCACTCTCGAGGACCTTCCTTTCTTCCGCACTGTGAAGAAGGTGTCCAACTAAGACACCAAATATGACACTTGTAATTTAATTACTTACTTTGACAGGAAGTACGTCACTCCAATAAAGTTGAGAAACGGAGGACTCAACATTGCAATTGCAATCACTCCTTGAGAGTGGGAAAAGTGACTGACAGAGACATATACGACCAGCCCTATTTCAGCAACTGCGAGGACTATGGCTATAAAGTCGATGGTAACGTTGTAGCACCAACTCCCATGTTGCTCTTCCTCGTCATGACCAGCTTTGGGTAAGTGGCCGGATCCACCAGATTTAAGACTTTTCTTTTTCACAGGCATAATTTGCGATTGATCTGGTTTATCTAAATGAATAAGGTGTGTAAATCGAAATTTGACGCTGTTGTTTCTGTCTTACGTTTGAGTACACCAAGACAATTCGAAAACATATTTTTTCCTGTGTGGTAAGCCGCGATTTTCCGGTGCGTAATTAGTCAGACTTTGTAGTTTCTTCAAATCGTGCAAGGCTATATTTGGTCTCCGATAAATGTACGTATATACCGTCTGGTCCACATATGCACTACGTTCTCACTTGGTTTTATGCGGTTTACGCTATCCTGTTTTCTTCAAAATTATCCATATACCTTTGTTGTGGCGGAGTGGGGAATATTATTGACCACTAATATCCCGAGTCTATGTGTTATTTTGCTTTGTTTACTTATCGTTAATGCACCCATAGGACTGTCAATTTCTTTGTCGTCCATCAATTGAGATCCATTCACGTCAAATCCTTGTCACCAACCACAATGACACGATACTGATGACATTGAGATCACTCAGAAAAGCACTTGATTAAAAACTACAAGAGGAAATGATGCGTGTATTACTTCATCACTCAGTAGATTCTCAGAAGGTAGTTCAACTTGAAAAATGGAATAGGACCTGGAATAGTATCATGTAGAAATCGAATGGAAGAAGGAATAGATCTGGAAGGACGGATTATTGGAATCGCTGGGGTGGTATGTATACGCATTTATGTTATTCGCAAATGTAATCTGAGCAATTTTATGTTCGAAAAGGACGATCCTGAAAATTACAATTTGGTAGAGTACAGGAAGGACGAGGAGGGGAAGGATCAAATGGTGGGTGGATATTGTGCTCATATAATTTGGGATTTGCAATTTCTCTTGAAATTTTCGTAAGAATTCAATCGCTTTATTGTATCGTTGTTGCGAGTAAAAACATTGTTTCTTACTCCAGTATAAAGCAAGTCCTGTCCAACGCTTACATAAAAGAAGAGAATGGAACGCTGGTAGGAACGGGAGGCCTTCTGATGTCAAACGCTGCCGACGTGGCGCTTCCTCTCTCCTACCTCGTTCCCTACAGACTGAAATACCTCACGGCTTTGCATCCTCCAGTCAGAGAACCGTAAGGCACAATTATTCTTTAAAACATCTTAAAACCATCAGCACATACTGTGTTAGATTGCTAGCCGTATTTAAGCAACCAGCTTCTACAGCCGTGCGGGATATATACCTTGCAACGTTTCCAGCGGACCTTTGGGCTATTCTCGTAGGTTACTGGGCTCTCTTCTACCTCCTTTCAAAGATCCATGTCACGCTGTCTTACGCCGAGGAATCGTATGAATCCTTTCTCCTTGTTGTGGCTGCTACATCTGAGCAAGGTTGGTACAGGGTACCCAAGTCCACGCATATGAAGACACTGTTGTTAATCTTTTTCGGATTTGGCTACTTAACGATGGAATGCTACAAAGCCCTTATAATTGCTGAACTGGCGTCCGAAAGGAAGGTGGTGACTGTGTTTGAGGACCTTTGGTTGTATCGATTTCGAATACTGACTGACCCTGTAGTACAATGGGGGAGGTATATTGCTCCGGTAAATTACATATGTATACTACTTTTGTTCTACTGGGGTATACATTTTGTATATCTGTAGCCAAATCGAGATCGGGACCAATACGTTGCAGAAATAGCTTCCTATTTTAAAAGTTACGAGGATAGCGTGTCTAAATCTTCTGAGGGAAACCATGCAATGCTTACGACCTGGGATTTCTTCATTCCCCTTGCTCGAACTCTAGGGTATAGGGACGTAGATATGTGTGACACACTTGATGCAGTGTCTGTGGGGAAATTAGCGACTTACTCTGGCTTTTATGTTAAAAAAGGGTCCAAAGTGAAAGAGGCATTCAACTATGGGTGAGATTTCAAAAATGGTTGCTTTTAAATTGAACTGACGCTTGTATATCTCAGGATGCTACGCATTCTTCAACACGGTCTCCACAACAGGCACTATGGCAACTTGCTCCAAACATCCACTCTCAAGTGCTTCTCTAAAACCGAATTCGATCAAACGGCCTTGTCTTTCACAGCTCTGCAATTTCGAGACACGTCTTCCGCATTTGGTCTCTTAATCGCCGGGTTTATGTCTGGGTTTCTTACTCTATGTTCTGAAGTGTTGTGGTCATCAAGCTTAATTATGAGACATGGGTGGTGGACAAAAGTGAGAACGTTAAATGGGAAAGATGGCTAAAATTTTGCTAATTCAGGCAAATAAATATGCACATTTCATCGGTTTTCATACAAAAATTCAAATGCATTTGTTCATGAGGTTTCCAGATTAATCAAGGCGTTTCTGTTAAAGCAGTTTTTTTCTAACAATTGTGTGCCATAGGTTGTTAAACTCAATTATCTAGCTGATGACCCATACGCTTCGTTACCCTGTGACAATCACACATTGTAATTTGCATTAAGCTCACTTACAATTAGAAGCAGGTTAAAATTGGCCAAGACTTTGCATGTCTTCTGATAATACATGAACAATTGAAGCACTGAAACGAAAAGTTGCATTGGGGTACAAGAACTGCGCATTTTACCATCGCTTCAATGTGAGTTTGAACAATAATGATTGTTCTTGGTCCGAGAAAGCAGGATATTTACGCAACCTACTTTACTCGAAAGAACAATAGTACCCGAAGTCATAAGCTTTTCCTCCACTCTACTAATTGCATTGGAACTCGGATTTTCAAGGCGTTAAGAACCAAATTGTTAAATTCAGTAGGTATAATTGAACTGATTCAATTTGAAATTATTCTGATAACTTTTCCATGCTCCACAGATTCTTTAAAAAAATCATGCCACCTTCACCCACTTTCGTCCCTATCATCCTCCTCCTCATCGGTTCCATGGCGACCATCCAGGGATGGGAGTGGGAGTGGGGCGGCCACATCCCCATGCTGGGCTGCGAGTGTCAATGTGGAGGTGAGAAGGGAGGGCATTGCCACTGTCCATCGGAATTCATCCTGGATAACTGCGAAGAAGGGATGAGTCATTGGATGTGCTTCCCTTTCAGCGGAGAGGATGACTGTGAGGATAAAGTTGGAAAACTTCCACCCACAGCAGAGGGTGCGATTGAGGAGGAGGAGGTGGAAGAAAGCGTCGCTGAATTTGATGGCAATGTGGTGCGTTAGATTTAGGTTTCGAAAATATGTAGACTATACGATGTAGATATGTCTAATGTAACTATACTATAATTAACTAAGCCGGTAGTGTTGGGGTGAAATGAAAATGTTGAAGTATATATTTATTAAGGAATCTAGTTTTATCATACAATTATTGTTATTCTTATAAACTTAAATAAATACTTAAATGCATAAATAACACCACATCGTACCAATCTTCTTGGCAAATTCTCCAACCTGCGTTTATTTCATACACAATGTTGAGTGGACACAGTTGACTCTGATTCCTAGAATTTTAGAAGACTGTTTTCTGTTTCCCAGTTTCCCACTCGCCCGCTGCTTTCCGAACATTCATCCAGTTTTCCAATGTGTCTCTAATCCATCGGCGACGACTGCGTTTGTCCATTCTGTTATACATTTAAGATATGATAGAGAAGTGCATATTCTGTAATTTGACATAGGTACATTTTATTGTAAGACTTGGTGAGATCCGAATCCTGGGATACAGACAATGGCAGAGATAACACGATTCCAGTCGTCTTGTCCGTTTGGAACTGCTTAGTTGCATCCGAACCGTCGATCAATGGCGAGGTTAGGGTCACTTTCCCTCCTCCGTCCTCAGACGTAAATGGTGAAAGGCCCAGATCAATAGACTTAATAGGAAAACGGAAATCATTAGAGGACTAAATTTATGCGAATCAATCATTTTTTTACCTTCGATTGTAAGCTGGTCACCAACTCTGCCTTGCTTGCAAATTCCGTTAGACTGATGTTGAGTTTAAGATGTGTAGTAACCAAAAAGTCCACCAGTGTTCCGACAATGCAACCTTTCTTGATGTCTGTTGCGTCAGTTTGGAAAGCTATGTACTTCTTTGCAGCCACGTTACAGGAAGGCATTTTTATAACCCAAGGATGATCCTACAGAATAGCATAGTGATTAAGGTTAGAAACGTATGATTTTGATTGGTTTCGTTACCTCAATATATCCCACCTTGTAGGGGGAAGGAATTTTAAGTTCCTTATCTAGCTCTAAATAAGGAGCATAGCACGTTTCATTGTCGTTGAACAGAAAATCTTTATCTGAAACCTACCAAAGTTTTTAGCATCCATAGCATTCTGCGTCCCACTCCCTTCCACACTTTTTCTTACACCCCCCAGACATACCACACCCAGGAGGACAAGAAAAGTTGTCGGACTCATGTTTTGGTAAGGTTTCCTGAACTATTTAGGTTGTATTAAATACTGGAATCCGTGGTAGCTTAGATCGTATTACTGGGAACGGAGACGGCTTCAAACATCAGAGACATGCATGCGCACACTTGCTTCCTGTACTTTGTGCGTTGTCGAAAGCATGCTATCCTACCATTGAATGATGTCAAACAAATGAAAGCCCACTATGTTGACATGCAATTTGTATTGTAAATAACGTTGATAACTCATATATGGAAAATAATATTACTAAGTCTACACTAAGTTATAAATTGGACATGAATGGACCAAAAAAGTATGTTATTTCTACTGGCTTCTGTTTAACAGGAGCAATTGTACAAGGAAACTATTACACAGGTTGACGGCTACCAAACCTGTCGACATTTCAATGAAATTTGATCCAAACTTTATTTTCAAGGGCTGAAGAGAGTTGACTGCTTTTCGTAATTCCGCAGATGTTCCTGTCCTGCGCCTATTCAGTGACTGAACAAAACGTTTTGAGGAAGCGTGGATGCCCCCAGCCATAAAACACCCTCCCAGAATAAGTGGTAAACAATTGACATACATGAGAACGACAATGGCCATAAATAATGGTGAAGTGGTATATATTTTCCAATCACTTGAGATCCCAACAAAGCCACTGAAGGCCTCCAGAATCATTGCACTGCTTAGTAAAAAAGGGGTGTAAAAGGAGGAGCTGCAGGAATTCAGGAACCTTTCGACAAGGAGCAGGCGATTGTACATCTGAATGTCCCGAGAAACCTCGTTTTGGTTATCCCTGTATTGGCAAATGTATAGCTACACCCTTCCTTAGATACGTACTAATGTGTACCTTTCGATGTCCCTCATATGCATTTGAAGGAGACAGGTACAGGGAACTAGAAATACTCCTACGCAAATTTCCGATCCTGAGTAACCCCACGAGAAGATGTAGGCTTCAAACCCATGTAGCAGCCACTTCAGACCCCAGTACGCTTCAGTACAACCCAATTGAGTCAGAGCGAAACCTATAAATGGTGGATTGTTTGGGAAAAGCGTGCTTAGCAAGACGCACACAGCAAATCCAGAAATTCCCGTAGCCAGCAGGGAAAGGAGAAGCAGTTTACAGGCTGCTAGGTACAGTTTGTTACGCTTATTACCTTTAAAACCAAGTCATTAGGTGAGAATTGGTATTCATCAGGACATGTGTGTGTACCTGGCCTGTTTAAGTCATTCTCGAATATTGTCTTCTCATAACATAGCAAAGCACGAAGGGTGTCCCCAACGCCATGAATACTGATATACTCAATGGACCCAAACCCTGTAGCAATGAACAGAATCAAAATCCAAAACAGGCCTAAAATTTGCTGATCCCTTTCCAGCGTAGGGAATGCCCGTGAGAAAGCGAAGAGAATGGAGGCTAAATATACACCATGCAACCCTGGGAAAAGTGTTCGAAAGGTCCTGACAAACCAAGGAAAATTTTCTTTTACAACGATGATGGTAGCATCTTGTCCGCCTGGGTCAATCCGTAGGCTGCTCAGGCCAGCTATCGTCGCCAGCCTGGACAGGGTCGAGATGGACGGTAGGAGAGAGCGAAGGTACATAGTTCTCTTTCTCACTTTCAAGTAAGGAAATGTTATGCGGTATTTTGAGACATTGGAAGTTCCAGGGTTTTTAGTGGCTTCTAATTAATTTGGTAGGCTGGGTAATTAGCTTGTGGAAGTGCGTTCCAAAGCCAATTTGAAGTGGAATTTAATTTGAGAGGGTGGTGAATTATGAATTGAGTAACGTACACGTATCTACCTATTTTATTTAAATACCAAACCACTGCCTCATAATTTTAATTCTTGCTAAAACCGGATTTGTCATTGCTTAAAGTCCGAATGAATTAAACCTATATGATGTTGTATGACACGATTGTCAATAAGCATTAGTCCCGAGTTCGGAGTTGGATGAGACTGTTGATGGACAGGTTGACAGCCACCAGACCAGGCATGCATAGACATTTTGATAAAGTTGCAGCCAAACTCAACCCAGGAACTTGGCTGTCTTCCTCATTTCTTTTGACATTTCCCTTCGCCATAGGGAAATAAGTAATCGAGTGGAGAAAGCGTGGCTGCTCCCATTCACAAAACTCCGTCCTAGAATCCATATAGTAGGCAGGGGACAAGATACCTGAGATCAAAACTACAACAATGGGATGGTCAAATCATTGCCACTCGTGTCCACCAGGGACGTAATCAAGGCCCCTAAACCCACGGCTTCAATTCGGACGAAAGCTATGCAGAAGACGGAGCCGAACGAGTTGAAGGTCCTTTCCCTGCTGCCAAATCGGTTGTACTT
>JAQGCL010000333.1:0-15738 GCA_034699605.1 Isotomiella paraminor | reverse complement strand
GAAAACCCATACTTTATATTCATCTGAAGCTCGCAACTCCTATACCGTTTTTCCAGGCAGGGGGCGGATAACAAAACCACCCCACCGTGACAGCTGTCACTCAGTATAGTTAAGCAATGTCATACCAATAAAAATGCGGTTGCCGCTTGCGTTCAAGGACCCCACGTAATCCACCAGAGCACGTAGCCCAACCTGCTAATTGAAACGTTCGCATGGCGAATGGTTCGTAGGAATTTCGACCAACCTGCTGCGTAAATTGTGCTTGTCCTTTGCTCAGATCTTGGTACCTGTCCCATTTGAAAACTTCTCAATTAAAACATGGGCCTTGGGTACCTGGATTAGTCATGATGAATTACCGTGAACGCAGTACCTGTTTACCCTTCAAACGGAGAACATACAAACGTGAAACGTAAACGTAAATGTAAAAATGTTACCCATAAAACTGTATTTCATTGTTTGTAAAACAAGTAACCTAGACTCTAAATTGGAATTTATCTGTCCTTATGATTTGTTATTATTAATTCCAAAAGGTAGTTTTCCTATTATGTGTCTCTTTTGCTGAATGATTTAAAATCGGATTGGTGCAAAAACATTTGTCTCGGTTATGACATTTAAAAGGCTTCCGAGATAAAGACCACCTAAAAACCACTGGTGGTTTGTTAGACTTCGACCACCACCGGTGCGTATCCAAAGAACCTGCCAACAGTCCACCGACCACCAACCACGTCACGAACCCAACCACCTAACCTAACCACCACCCATTGGTGGTTTTCCCATCTCTTCTAGCAACCAGGGGACGATACCTAGCATCGCATGATCTCATCTTTTTTTTGCAATTAGAAAATTGCAACTTCGAAGGGATGACAAGTCATACGTTGTATTTTTTCTCCTACAAAACACATGATAGAAAAATCCACCCAGTAATTTAATTATCTTGAGTTGAATCTCATCTAATTGATCATCACACTGAACTGTCCACAATTCAATGCCATAATCTACTAAGCAGTGTACATGTTCATTAAGCGTAGTAATTAATGGAATGCCATTACCTACATTTAATGTAGTGTGCCAGTACGATTTGACAATGAATATTGTCAAATCGTTGTCTTTTCGATACGTGGGGTAATCACAAATTCAATTTTGGAAAGCGGGGTAATCGCAAATGGCATTATTGTTATATTGATTTCCACCGAATGTACTAATTGAATGGAGGAGGAAAGGCAAACATAAAGTATGTCATCAAGTTTTAACCATTCGCATTTGTGAAAGTTTAAGGAATCAATTTTACTGTATAATTTTAGAAAGTAGGGTAATCAAAAATGGTATGTATTGTTCATTTATTTTCCACTGAATGTACTTAATTCAATGTTTCATCAAATCATTGTATCCTTCCAAAATAGAAAGTTTCTATTATGTCGAATTAGCGTTTGACATGACATGTTCTAAGCTCCGTAGTTCTTATGCCCTCGCGGGAAGAATGAGAACATTCCAAAATGTAGCCTCCAGAGCCTCTCACTTCTTGTACACCGTTCTGGAGGGCTCTGAATGGTCATAAGACCTTGTAGATAACGGGATAATTGTCACTTCCGCTTAACAACTGGGGTAATTGTTAATGCCATAATTGTTCTATTGTATTTCGCCAATTAATTAAGGCAGCCATTGTAAGTTGTGAGTGAGCAATATCTAAGAAGGAAATGGTGATATTTTCGAAAGAGGAAACATAAAACAGCAATGCCAAATGTCGTAAAAATGAACAGAGTGTCAAAGTTGGAAACTACGTGTCCTTCCCTTCAGTTTTCTACCTGATATAATTGATGCTACCCTACTCCTGATGCATTGTCATTTCCAACCCACGACACTTTTTCAGATTTGCTTTGTTCATTTGGCTTTCAGGTAATGTTTTTGTACATTTGTGAAGGATCTGTGTGTATTTGGATTTGTATGTGCTGGGGATAGTATGTCATAAAGATTTGAGGATTCGCATTTGTGAAAGTTTAAGGTAACAATATTACTGTATAGTTTTAGAAACTTTAAAAACACCTCATTTGTCACCTCCGCTTAGAAAGTGGGGTAATCGTTAATGGCATAATTGTTCTATTGTATTTCGCCAATTAATTAAAGCAGCCGATGCAAGTTGTGAGTGAGGACTATCTAAGAAAGAAGTGGTGACATTTTCGCAAAGGAAACAAAACAGCAATGCGAAATGTATTAAAAATGAACAGATTCGAAGTTGGAAACTATGTTTTTTCTTCATATTGTTTCCTAAATCGAATTGTGTGCCTTCACTTGTATGCCTCGTATAATTGATGCTGCCCTACTCCTAATGCCCTCTCATTTTCGACCCATGACCCTTTATCATTGAGTTGCTTTCTTCAATTGGCTTTTAGGTAATACTGCTGCTCATTCGTGAGGTTTGATGGAATGGAGAAAGTATGTCGAAAAGAATTGAGGATTCATATTTGTGACAGTTTAATTAAGCAATTTAACTGCATAATTTTAGAAAGTAGGGTAATCAAAAATGGTATTTATTATTGTGTTGTATTCTAATGAATGTACTTAATCAAATTTGCTTCGTCCAAATTAGAAAGATTTATTGTATCTTGCTAATTGCTCCTAAACAAAAGCTATTGTTTACACCTCACTATGGAAGATTTTAATTCAGTCTGTACGGTTGCTATTGCCACGTCCATAATCAGCTGTACCCCCCACGGAAGAACGACGACAATCAAGACTGTGAAGGCCACATCCTCATTGATTTCAACCCCGACTTGAGTGACAACACCAAATGATCCGGTATGGTTAATAAGGTTCCTTCCTTCAAACGCATTTGGTTATCCTTGTTTACCCACGAGACATATCGTCCCTGAGAAATTAGACACACTGCTTCAATATTCTCTCCTAACCATTTCTGACGATGTTGGATTTTTGGTACAAATTAATCACACAGTGGTATAGAGCCAACGTAGATTTTTTCATCCCCCCTTCGTGACAAATTTAATACACCTGGGGTTACATGGGCTCTTGATAATTCAATAAAGTACAAAAATAATTACACTCCGTATTTTTGTTTCAGGGCTATCCTCACCCTAGTTTCTTAAAGAAGTGGAAAAATGTTGCGATCCTTGCTTCTTTGGAGTTTTGTGTTCCTCCTGGGACCAGCAAGTGAAAGCTTTGGAAATGCCGAAGAAAGAGGACGTGAAAGACAAGGTATGTAATTTTATAAATATGGCTTCTTGGTAATTTGTTCCCATGTATAATGTCTAATTTAATGTCTGAACCCTTCTACAGGTCAAGGACTGAAGGTTTGCCCCACCCCCTCGGACACGGCCGTCGTGCTGGATACTTCTGGCTCCATTTCGAGACCAACCTTTGAGATCGAAAAGCAATTCGTCATTCAACTGATCATTGATCTGGCTGGGAACCCAAACAGCCGCCAAAGCGTCTACGACAATGATGAAACCTCCCGTACCATCATGCAACTGGAGGAACAGCCTCCTGTGGAAGAACTAGAGGACATTCTGAAGAGGAGGATAACCCACACCGATGGGTTTACCTATCTGGAGGCCGCCATTCAGCTTGCAACAGGAGACCTGACGACCCAGAAAAGGAAACACGTCCCCCTCAACCTCGTGGTTTTCACCGACGGACACTTTGAGGACAAGCACATTTTCGGATACCCTGCCCGGGCAGCTGAAGAGGCGATGGAAATTTTTGTGAACATTTTCGTGGTTGCGATTGGTGAAGATGTTAACACGACGGAGCTGGCAACTTTAACGGACAACCCCCAACAGATCTACATCCTCAATGAATCCCCAATTATGAGGATCCTGGCGGATATCTGCCTTCTTCCCCTCCCTCCTCCAGACTTCTTCTGTCCCCAAGTTCATGACATCATCTTTTCAGTGGATTCCTCTGGCAGTATTGAAGAAAAAGGATTTGAAATTGCTAAAAATCTGGTGAGGCGGCTGCTCAGGGGAACCCTCGAAAACAAAGCAATCCGACAAGGACTGCTGCAGTACTCCACGGAAGCCACACTAATCTTTTCACCCGCTGATTTCAACCTTTCCGGATATCAAAAGGACCAACTTGCCAAGACCAACTTGACATTTGAAGATGAATTTTCCTTCACTGAAAATGCCATCGCTCTTGCCCGAGCAGAGCTGAATCAACTTGACAGAGGGGTGCCGAGACTCATTGTCCTTGTCTCTGATGGAAAATCTGATTACCCCGAAAGAGCCATCGCTGAGGCGCAACAAGCGCTTGAAGAGTCAATGGATATCTTCGCGGTGAAACTTGGAACCGAGGAATCCACTGAACTGGAACAAATCACTGATTACCCAGAGAGGGTCTTTGCTTTGAGAAGAGACGCAGCCGGGATGGAACGCCTGATCAACCAACTCTTGTCAGCAATGTGCCCTCCACCTCCCACACCACCCAATGAGCTCCCCCATCCCTGCTACAACCCGATGAAAGTGATAATCCTCATGGAATCATCACAAAAAATGGGTAACAAAAAGTTCAAGGATGCACAACAATTGACCCGTGAACTGGCGAAGTGGACACGCAGTACAGTCAAAACAAGAATCGCCGTTGGGACCTATGGCAGCGACGTCACCCCGATCATTGGACTCCAGGAGGATTTGACGCTGTTCAAAGTGGACAGTAGGATCAGGCATCTTAAATACCGTCCAGACCCTGAGGCCTTCATGGATGGTGCCATTTCCTGGTCACAACAGCAGTTCGGCTTTGAAGGGGAAGAGGGGGCCAATACACTCATTCTTTTGGGATCCGGGGACTCAACTTCCCGCATCAAGGACATCCCCAGATCCCGGAAGGCCAGGGAGTCTGGCATTAGAATCTTTGCCGTCAACTTTGGGGACGCAAGGGGACTGAAGCATTTCACCTACATCGTTGGATCTGTTTCAAACGTGTGGCAATTCCAAGACAGCAGTTGCAACCGGAACCACATCACCAAGGAGATGACCGGGGAAATCTGTGAAGTCAACCGGACCATTTTCAATCCTGCCACACCTTGTCACCTCCAGTGTGACTTGGTGGTGGTCCTGGATACCTCCAGAAGCTTGAACACACCCAACTTTAAGATGATGAAGAAATTTACATCTTTACTCTTATCAACGTTCCCTTCCGTCTCAGACTCTCTTGTCGGAGTGTTGACCGCCGGAACCATGCCAAGGGTATGGCTGGACATCAGCAGACAATTCCGGAAGCAGATAGTGGCAGCAATGATACTGGGCATACCATTCAAAGGGGGTGACCTGGATTTGGAGGGGGCAATCCGATTGGTCAGGACATCGTTCTACGGCGGCAGCCGTAGATACTTTGTTCCAAAAACAATCCTGTACCTCAACAACGAAGCCACCAGCTTCTCAAGTAGGGACGTGGCAGAGGCTTACGAGGCACGGCATGGTAGGATCAACATCGAAACGATCGGGATTGGACAAGACGTGGACCACATGGGTCTCCAGCTCATTGCTGGTAACGAGACGAGCGCCCTCTTTATAGACACACACGTAAGACTCATGCAGCTTCTGGAACCAATCAGCCAACACGCGTGCTTACCAGAATGGATTGAAAAGCCGAAGACCTGTCCAAAATCCAACGACATAGTCTTCGTCGTAGACAGTTCATCGGGTTCCGGCAGTCAAAATTTTCTCCACACCAAGGAATTTGTGGCCCGCCTTCTGCCCGCCAACATCGGCACCGGACGCGTGGGGATGGTGACGTATGGTGCCGGGGTGACCGAAGTCATAAATTTGAATTCCCAAGTTCCCGTTGAAAAAATGCAGGACGCTGTGTTAACAGCCAGATTCTCTGATGGGGAGCCTAACGCGGCGAATGCCCTTCGAGCTGCAATGAAGATGTTAGGACTTGACATAAGATGTGGAACAAGGGAACCCAAGGCCTCTACTGTGGTCCTCCTGGCTTACGCAGTCAACGATGTGGCCAATGCTGTGCGCCAAACACAAATGATTCGCACGCAGTGGGCCAACACTTTTGTGTTGGCCGTCGGGAACCAGCTCAACCCATATGAAGCTGAGAGATTGGCAGGAAACCCGGAAGACGCGCGCTTGGTGAGGGATCACGAAGAACTGTTCTCCTCCATTGTTGGTGTTGGACAAAGGCTCTGCAGGGATCCTCCAACTCTCCCTGCTTGTAAGTCTAAAACTTTGTTTGTTAGGTGAATTCGCTGGAACCGTGTGTTTTTTCCCACAGGTTGCCAGAAAAGCAATGACGTGGTCTTTGTAGTAGACGGCTCCAAAGGCTGTGGAAAAGAAAATTTTGAAATTAGCAAGGACTTCGTGGCTAGGCTACTGCCGGCAACCCGAGCGACCGGACGAGTAGCGGTCATTACTTACGGTTCGAACACAAATACTGTGATCGATTTGAGTTCACAAGGAGCAGTAATGGAAATGCAAAACTGGGTTCTAAATGCCCCCTACTCCGGCGGTGACGGTAGAGTGGCAGAATCGCTTCATCGCGCGATGAGGATGGTAGGCCTAGGTGGTGATCCATGTGAACGAAAAGTAGGGGGAACATCCATTGTCCTTGTCTTCCACGCGGTGGAAGACTTGGACGAGGCGATCGAGAAGTCCAAACGCTTTCGTGACCAACGGGTCAACACGTTTGTGGTTGCCGTGGGGAATCAGCTGTCTCGATCCACAGTGGAGAGATTGGCCGGCAGCTCGGAAGCAGTACACCTGGTCGCAGATCCCCGGAAAATGATCTATTCGACGATTCCTGTTAGTGGCGCACTCTGCAGAAATCCTCCCACACCGTTGTGTAAGAAACCACATTCTTCATTTGTTTTATTTGTCCCTGGGATTCACGGTACAGTTGAGAGCACCTCTGCGTTGAATTTTAGTGCAACAGCGTAATAAGTCATTTCGGTAGACTATATAAGCAATGTAATTTGTCACAGGTTGCGCCGAGTGGACACCCATGAAATACGTCCCACCAGGAGAACGATCCATTTATACCATTTTGGGAACAGATCAATATGAAGGCAAAATGGAACTCGTTTACTACTGCCGTCATAAAGATCAGGATGGTAACGTATTCCTAGGAACACTCGCGTTCAACGAAGAATTGGAGCAGGCGATCTGTTATTATAATGACGGTGGGACCCCGGAGGAGCATACGGGGATATCGGAGGTTGGCGAGGTTATGCTGCATCGCGAAAAAAAAACTGTCCCATGGAATGGTGGAATCATTCCAGCCAACGGATTGATGGGTGGGCGCACAAAGAGCGGGGAAACTTTGTACATAGCAGACCACTTTTGTAAATCCTACAACCACTACTTGTGCGGGTACGTGCTCGAAAGCAGCCCGAAGGTTGCCCACATTATGGATTATCTAGCTGGAGGAAACAGGGTTAGAGAATGGACTCATTTTTTAGTGTGTTAATTGTATTGATTTCCGGGTTGAATATGCCGCATAATATGCAAATTAAACTCGGAAGTCAAAACAACTAACAAAGAAAAGGGGAAATCCTCTGACCTGCTATATGAATACAGTTTTGACGAAGTACGATTGCCTCAAAGTGAAACCATGCATTCAAATTATTTTTACACAAAATATGCAATATCGTTACATATAGCCGGTCAAACGGTTTCCCCAACGTTTTGTAAGCGTGTGAAAAAAGTAGTTGACGCATTCAATAAAAATCTCTTAATTTAATTTTAGCGCTGTGAGTTCCTACCTTTTTTTATGATTAAACACCAACCATGCTCTTCAACTGTGTTTATACCGTCACGTTGAATTACTTTCACATGATGCACATTGCAATAGAAAATTAATAATTAGTTGTCCACTTATACTTATCTTCGTTACCGTTAAGCAATCACAACAGTTCGTGTTTTGTAGATACAATTCCGAGTGTTGCCCAGACGAAAAATACTAACTGTTGATTAAGGAAGACCGTGAGCGACGTTTATGATTTGTGGATTGTTTTTCATAGGAATATTCTTTCCGAGCCGTTAGTTTCGGTTTCTTCGGCCCTATCTTCCTGACCGCCTCTCTAAAACACTCTCCAAGGTTGTCAGTAATTCATAATTGTAAATGCAAACTAGTTTAATCAGAACAGACGTTGTCATTACTATTTGATGGTTCATATTGGTAAATGTTTAAGGAAGTCATTTCGCTGTTCCATTTTGAAAGGGGGGTAATCGCAAATTGTGTATCTTATTTTGTTGTATTCCACTAAATGTACTTAATTGTATGTGCATTGTTTTCTTCCAGAGTAGAAAGTTTCTATTTAGTCGAATTAGCGTTTGACTTGAAAGGGCTCTGTAGCTAGATTTTGGGCCCTCACCGGCAAAATGCGAAGAATCAAGAAGTTGGACCCCACACCCTCCGCACTTTTAGACCCTTTTGGGTGCTCTGGAGGCTCCATACATCTGCATGAAAAGTTTTAAAACTTCATATTTGTCACTTGCGCTTTAAAAACTGGGGTAATCGGTAATGCCATATATTGTTTTATTGTATTTCTCTAATTGCGCCTAAAGAAATAGCTATTGTTTTTACCTTACAGTGGACAATTTCTATTCAGTCTACACAGTGTTATCGCATTAACAAGGAGTATTGGACATCGTAGTTAGCTTTATCCTAACGAAAGAACGACCACAATCAAGTAGGAGAAGGCGACAGTCACAGATTTCCCATCCTTGAGTGACCGATTGAAAACACCAACTGATCCGGTATGTGTAATTGGGTTATTACCTTCTGCAATACGCAAACTACCTACGATATTCGATAGCACCTAACCTTACGCATTTGGTTTTTTACCCACGACATGTGGTCCCTGAAACATTAGACATATTTCTTTAAGATTCCCTCCTAACCATTTCTGACGTAGTGTTTTGTTTGCACAAATTACCCGCACAGTGACATTTAAGCTGACGTAGATTTCCTCATACCTCCTTCATGCCAAATTATGTACATTGCGCAGAACTACAAGGGAGTTAGGTAATGCAAATATTCCTACAGAAATTACTACACGCTTTATTAGCTATCTCCAATAGCTTATGCGTTTACTTCATATGTCCCAGCTGAGCATTTGTCTGTCGATCTGTCTGTTTCTTTTGCCAACATCCTTCTTCTCACAGACATGCATTTCACGGTTCACCTTCAAATATGAGAAGGTCATTGATTTAACAAAGGGAAAGACAGCTCAAACAAATAGAAAAAACGTCGCAGTGTTCCACAAGGAAGGAAAACATTTGACCCTCTTCGTATATTTAGATAGGCGACGCAGACGTTGAGTGGGGAAGGAGGCATCATCATCTTCAGCATTACATTGCCCCAACCGGCATAACTCAAACTGCTTCCTACGATCTTCTCACTTTGTCTTCCTCCTGCTTCTTAAAAAACTGTTTTTTGTTGGTCAAACTACCCCACTGCTTCTGGTGATAGCTTCATTCTTCTTTTACATAAAGGATTATCTTCTCTTCGCTTTATAAGCTCTTCGCTGTATACTTCTGGAGATAGCTTCATACTTCTTTTTACATAAAGGATTATTTTGGTTATAGATCCATCAGTTCTTGTGCTGGAGACTGAAAAATGTGGCGCTGCTTTCTTCTTGCTACATGCAGTTTTATGTTCCTGCTGGGACCAGCTAATGGGTGCTGTGGAGGAAAGACTAAAGGAGGTGGAGGTGGAGGTGGAGGTGGAAGAGACAAAGCATCAAGTAATAAGACAAGAATGATCTCAGAAATTCTGGGAGTGCGCGGAACGGATCCCCCAGACAATGTGATACAAGAGCTGACTGGCTTATCCAATAATTTCAACAGCTACTTAAAAGTCGAGAATATAAATATAACAGTGTACCTGCAACTCAAGCTTACGACGAATAAGGTACAAACAGAGAAATGATTTCAGCGTATCTGTAAAGCATCAAAATGTATACTTGTCTAGACAGAAGCCATTCGAGATGTAACCGTTAATGCTACAGCACCTAATACTCGTGACAAGTCCTGCTTCTTCGCTAAAACTGGGGAGTTAGCTAAAAGGAACCAAAAATTGTGGTGCATTAGAGGAAAGGCAGGAGTAGCCGGTGAACCCATCGGTGACATCATACTTGTCCGACTGACTGACGAAGCTGACAGAGGGAAGAACCCTAAAGACAACAAATACAAATCCCAGCTTTCCGGTTTCTCGAAATGTATCGAGCTTCTCAAAGAGGAATACACTGAAACCGACGAGGTGTGGATTTGCTGGAGCGTAGCTCCCGCCTAGGCTCAATTAAATTTGGCATAATATTCATTTGCCAATAAGAAATCTTTTTTGACCCATAAGGGGAATTTATTTACCAAAGTATTTATTTGGCAATAGTGAATCTATTCGGCACCCATAAGAAAACTAGCTTTGCCAATAGTCAAATAAGGTGGATATTATGTAAAAAGCTTAATTGAAATGCACTTCCAATGCTTACAAACGCTTAGGTGGGGGTCCCCCATTCCCAGGGGTCAGCTTTTGTCTCCCGGGGGTGGGGGATTTACCCCAGATTATGGTAATCAATGGGGGAATGGGGCATCGGGGGATGTTGTCTCGACTGGACATTGTAGACAACTGGTCTTCCATTTGCAAAGTCCAAAGGGATAAAAATGACGATGCCATTCCAAACTAATTTGTACGTGGCTTCTGTGATTCAATGAACTGCTGCAGGTGACCCCAATCCCCCTAAGCCCATATCGATCTCCTAGTCTCCCAAATGTTTCCCCCTTTCTAAAAACTTTAACCCCCCAATACCCCAAGTCTCACTAAATCCCCCTATCCCGGGGGCTGGGGAACCACGCAAATTTTGATGCTTTCTGATTCTCCGGAGATTCTTCAATTCCCCCAACTAAATGTCGATGCAACATCGCCCGATCCCCCATTGATTACCATAATCTGGGGTAAATCCCCCACCCCCGGGAGACAAAAGCTGGCCCCTGGGAATTGGGGACCCCCATCCAAGCGTTTGTAAGCATTGGAAGTGCATTTCAATTAAGATTTTTACATAACATCCACCTTATTTGACTATTGGCAAAGCTAGTTTTCTAATGGGTGCCGAATAGATTCACTATTGCCAAATAAATACTTTGGTAAATAAATTCCCCTTGTGGGTCAAAAAAAGATTTCTTATTGAAGGTTTAATTGTATGCCATTAAATTAATCAAAATCAATTCACTGCAGCAAATAAAACGAAATAAATATCAGAATACTTTGAATGTGGTTGGGTCATTCGGATGACATACGACAAAAAGACCTCAATTTTTCAGTTCTTTTAGACAGAAATAGGTAGAAAAGAAAAGAGAGGGTTGAGTCATCACTTTTTATAAAAGAGAGGGAGCATCCATTGGAAAGTTTTTTTGGATCCGCCATTTAATCATTTTCGTTTGTATAATAAAAATGCTTCCTACACTTGAATATAGTTTGAAGAACATAACAAAGATTAGTGCCTGTGTTGAAAGAGCGGGGGTTTTGAATCATTCGTAACAGAGTATTGTACAACTATATACTGTCGTCAACTGTACTTTGAGGATCACATACATTGACTTCTCCTAACGACATGATCGTATGTAGTAGGGTACATCTTCGTCTCACCCAGTCCATTGACATTGCCATCCACTCTGAACAAATAAATGAATGCGCTCGTTATTCCAAGGGATGTGGATCTACATATACTAAAATGGTGCTCTAGCTGGACTTCGATATAATTTCTGACTGCAATCTATTATTTTTGGGCAAGCAGTCGCACTGGTCTTCTTTGTCAGTTACGGTTGGGGTTCAAAACCTCCCTTTGAACACAGGGTTCCATTCTCAATCTCAAAAAGGTTGTACTGTCAGTCACGAAGAGTTGGGTTGTCAGTCAGAATGTTTTCCATTGTCAGTCGATCAAAAGGAAGTTTCTGTTCACATAGCACTCCGTTGTTTGTTTGCACAACGCCACGGAATACAAAAAAGGAGAACTGTGTGTCGGTCTGAGCAATATTAAGGTAGACGTCCAATCGCAAATCCAAATGGGAAGATCCACATCTGCGGACGACGACGAACACCACTACACAAGCATAGTTACCCAAATACTCCAGTGTTCCAGTAGGTTCGACACACAAAAATTCGCGATACTGGACCGAGAATAGCGAGAATCCAAGGATTTGTATAGTGGCAAAGACAAGCGTTCCAAATGAGTTATTAGTTTTGCGAAATGGTATGGGGGGACGGTTGTGGTTTCCAAACGTAATTCATGGCTCGACCTGTCCTCCGACCTGTAAAAAAGATACAATTTGCTAGTTTCTAGAAAATTGAGCAAAGTAGACTCTTACTCTTAATAATCCTATTGCAAATGGCGTATGAAGGTATATCTACGCATTCGCAATATGAAGTTTTGATGCAAAGTTGTCTCGTTTTGGCTGAAGCTGAAATGGCGCTTGGATTTGCCTTGTTCAATCCAGCCACCACCACCGCCTCTTCACTCAGCCAAAGCAACGGAGAGGGAGAGAGAAGAGTGTGGGAGACAAAGGCAGATGGTACCGAACATCTGATTTTGCATTTTTGAACTTGCGCTTGGGACAAAATCGTTTTTGGTTTTAAAATACCTTAATGCTTATCCTGGGTGTTTGTTTGTACACGGAGGTTCGACAGGGGGAATTTAGGCACCCATGCCATTGCATATTCCTTATGAAGTATGCTCCGTTCAACGTATCTCGTGGCGACAAGTTTCAAGGCGAAATGGGGCATGTAGACACAGAAACGAATTTATAAGGCATAGATATACCTAATAATGTTCTCTAGCATGACTTTCACGCAGTAGTCACCATCCTTCCTGGACTGTTCTTGGACCCAATGCCTCCGCCTGTTCATAGCTAATGTCTTCCTTTCATCGCAGTTAGTTATCGTAGTTCATTACGGAATGGCTTGTGTAATTGGCGTACGTTTTGATTCCGCTATGCGATGAAACACGATACCTTCTGGTGTTTGGAAGTTGTTCAGAATGGTGGCGGACTTTCGTTGAGGTGATCTGAGAACATATTAGTTAGAGGTTAGAGGTTGGCTGTGTCATCAATGAAGTTTTCTAGATAGGGTTTTTATCGGTTGTAAAATGCGAGCATCGATATCGGTACCAATGTTCCAGTTTCAAATATAAAATATAATACCATGTAGTTTCACAATATCAGGTCAATGAACGAACGAATCTTGCGATAGTCCAGGCACCAAAAATTTGAGATAATGAGACGTTCAAATCATTTGGTGGCGGTATTTTTGGAACATATGAAGCTGAGAGATTGGCAGGAAATCCGGAAGACGTGCACTTGGTGATGGATCACGAAGAACTGTTTTCCTCCATTGTTGGTGTTGGACAAAGGCGCTGCAGGGATCCTCCCAGTCTTCCAACTTGTAAGTCGAAAGCTTTGTGTGTTTGATGGATTGGATGATTAAAGCTTTTTCCTTGGCGAGATAAATTAGTTACATATATGTAACTATGAAATTTTAGAAAAATGAAATAAATCAGTTGCCTAACAACGGCCCGACAAGTCGCCAAGAATGGATTCCACTGGACCACCAAAGTGTCTTCCGGTCATAACTCGAAAACGGCTTGAAATATCAAAAAAAAATTAAAGAACCAAAACAACTGAGAATGGTGTTCTAGTTTTGCCTTTTCAATATACGAAAGTGTCAAAATCACTCCTTCATATATAAAACTGGGTTTGACTGCGAATTTTCGCTTGTATAAGAAGCCAATTCACCTGATCCCAGGGCGGTTCTTATTTTCGTATTGCCTGCAGTCCTTTTGGTGCAAATTTGATGAAAATCGGATAACTAATGAGCGAGTAATGAGAGTTTGAACAGGTCGCCTACTGACTTATACCTTGGTAGATGTTGCGTAGCAACAACGATTTTGCCGTTGTACAATGCAAAGCCTATCAATCAGATTACTGCAATCCATGTATGAAATGCACAAACCATAATAAATAAATCTGTAATGATATTTCAGTAGTTGTTTATGTCCGGAACGTTTTCAGATTTTGAGATGCATGGTCTTCAAGCTTTAAATGTCCAAATACTAAACACCTTAAGCTTTTGCATCAGCTGTCCTTTGCGGAGGAGGGGACATGAAGTTGTAGGATAAGTTGCAGATAAGAGTGGGAGGGACGGGTGTGTGGGATCTGCAGTCTGAGGGTGCACTTCAAAATGTACACCTGTTTAGACAGAAGCGATACGCACTTTAGAACTTGCAGAGCCACCGAGTAGTGGTATTATCGACCCCTGCATCTAAGTCCTGACTGCAGAAAAAACTATACGACTAAGGGAAACAGTACAGGAAACGGTGAGCCAATCGATGAACTCGTACTTGTCCGATTGACCGACAAAAACATCAGGGGAAAACACAAAAAACAACAAATACAAATCCGAGCTTTGCGGTTTTTCGAAATGCTGCTTCTACCGGGGCCAGTCACTGACGCTGACGAGGTGTGGATATGCTGGATTGAACCCGCCAAGGCCATCAATCGACCTAATAAAACGGAGTGGATATCACCATACTTTGAATGCGGTTAGGTCGCTATGAAGGCTATCACAAAAAATAATATCACTTTTTGAATTCCTTTAGATAAAAACAGGTTGTACTAAAATGAGAGGGTTCAAACAATAGTTCGGATAAGACAGGGAGCATCCACCATCGGGGTTTTATGAGTTCGCGTTTCAACCATCAATGTCGTCTTTGTAACGAAACTAGCTATCAGGCTAGCTCCGCTACCCAGGCCATCGCAGAAAACCTGAGACACCGAAGAATGGTCACGTGATCATTGCGAAAAAGAAACTGAGACATCGTCAAATATGGATATGGTCATCGCGATCTTTCGCGATGACCATATCAATATTCGAGAAGCGAAACATCGTCAAGTGGTCATCGCGAAAAAGAAACAGACATCGTCGAATATTCATGTGCTCATCGCGAAAGAGAAAGTAAACCATCGTGATGTATAGCTGTCGCCAAAGAGACAGTACGGGCAGCGCGAATTGGGTGGCATAGGCATCCCGAAACGGAAACTGAGACATCGTGATAGTAGGCCGATGCATCGCGGAAATGAGACAGAGATCGTGGATTTAAGCACGGAATGTGTCGATAAGCCATTGCAAAAAGAAACTTGAGATATCGGTTCCTGAAGTTAACTTTAGGTGCATAGAGGGCAACATTTTAGATTCGACTTATTTTTGTTTGCGGAATGCTTCTTTAACCCCGTTGGGCCATTTCAAAAATTGAGCGAATTTCAGCTCAGAACCCCTTGAGTTAAGGTGCGAATTTTGGCTACTTCGCAACGCCAATTAGTGTAAATTAAATGGAAGGGTTTTGGCTACTTTTTTTCCCCACTAAAAAATACTGGGGAGAAAAATGGCGAATGCTGGGAGGGCCACCAATGATGAAAAAGAATGCAAGACAATGATGATTATGGAATTTTTGTCATTTTATTGTTTGGCAAGTGGTTTTTGTGGACTTTCTATTCCTCCTCATTGTCGACATCATCTTCATCTGCCAGTACCTCAGGCATTTCCTCTTCTGAGCGTCTGCCGAGGTGAGGTCCTTCGGATCCAATGTCCCCGAGTGCCACACCATTAGGATCCTCTTGACCCAAGCCACGACCTCGTAGGAGGAAGGGTTGGTAGGGCTTGTCCAGATTGATGTAGCCTGAACGAACGTAGTCCTCGATCTCCCTCTGCAAGGGTGAGGATCCAAAGGGG
>JAQGCL010000332.1:0-15739 GCA_034699605.1 Isotomiella paraminor | reverse complement strand
TCATGTCAATTTTTCCTCGACGCTCCGACTCGCAATGTAGTCTTGCATTTTTGTTGAAAATGCGTACAATCCAATCTGGACAATACAAAACTATATTATCCAAACAAAGCATCTCGCGAACCACTGATGACTGTATAAACACACACGACTGCTCTCCTACAGTTGAACTGATGACCGGAAACCTTATCCTCTCCAGAATTCCCGGAACCTCTTCTTATTCTCCGATAGACGCCCTACAAGGCTCACATGATCTACATAAATATATTTGCGAGCAAGTCAACAAATGAATTTGATGTTGAAGCCCATGATAAAATCAACCACCTCTGGACCGGCGCCAGAAGTTGGCCGCACTCCTTTGCAAGCCGACCCAAATGATCCGCAGGGTTCTGAGGGGGGAAGCAACTAGATAATCAAATGAAAAAAACCGAAGGAGCATGTCACCCAAGCCTGGAAACATGTAGGAGAAATCCGCCTCCTTCAAAAGGACATATGAAAGGCAGTGATCAACTTTTTTGGTATAGGAAACAACTCACCAAGGGTGGCAAGGAGTCCCCTGGTCTGAACTCGGGATTGACACCCGCATCCTTGTTTGTGAGGTACCCCCACCCAACCGTGGTCATCTGCCTGTCCGCACTGAAGGCGTCCACGAAATAGGATTTCCCGAGGTAGATCCCCGAGGGGGGTCTTATCCAGGAGTAGCTTTACAAGAAACATCTCCCCGCTTTCGAACCTTCCGCAAGTTTGATGACGTAGTTTCCATCGGAAAGTTTGGTTTCAGGTTCCTTACCTGTTTCGCATCCAGTAATCATGCCCGATACGACTGTACAGCCGACCGTTTGAGATTCCCCTTTGGATATCAATTTTTGTTGGCAGTGTGCTATTTGCGGCCGCAATTAGGATTTTGGGGATTTATGCTGGGGCAAAGGTTGAACTTGGTGAGTTCATTCTGATGCTTCTTGGAAGCCTCATAGAAGAGCCTGTGCCGATTCCAACCAAATTGTGGATATCACCCTGGTTTCGCGTGGGTGTTATTGGATGGTTGACTACCTCTGTTGTCATCAGCTGTGGATATATTATAACAGTCATCACCTTTCTCAACTCCTCACCTCCGCCAACCAAGTATTGTAGTTCCGACATTGGATGTGTCAATGAAACACAGTGGAGTGGGTTCACCACTGAAATGCGAGACGAACGATTCCGAACCGTCGAGGAAGTTAGGGTGATGAATGTTAGTAAGGATGAGCTAAGACGTACATTTCTCCGAATGAAAGACAACCGAAAAGCCTGCTTCGCCGTTCTGTCAGAGCCGAAGTATGCTCCGTTTGCTTTCTTCTATCAAACACCTGACGGTAGGGTCAAGAGATCATACCCATTTGAATAGATGTAGGCTCTCCACATACCCATCGACATGTCAATGGAAGCGTTTTACAGTCGAATGACAAATTTGGATCGCTCAACATGGTTGAGGCTCACTGACCCTAACGTTCGGAACATTCCACTTCCAACACTGCAAGACGTGTGGGAAAGCAATTTTTGTCAGCCGTGCTGGACAAGACGTTTCATATTTTGGACACCTGTGCCGGAAGTATCCTTACCACGACTGGTACACTAGTTCTCCACAGGAAGACCCATTACTTGGAGGCTCCGGGTTCATAATTTTTAAGACGTACCGAGCGTCAGGTGTAATGGATGGTGAGCCCTGGGTTGATGGAGAAATCTGTCTTCATGGTGGCCGCCATGAATGGCAAAGAAATCAACGCGGTCTACCGTGAGGTATCTCTGAAGGTGGGCCAAAATTTCGAAATATCGCGTGATTGGCGGAAAGACTCCGTGCAGGCCATTGCCATTGGGAACTCGAGTATCGGAACTCTATTCGTTATCATATTAATAGCTCTCGCTAACTCCTTATCCGTGGTTTGTGTTGAAAATGTCATCCATAGCTGCTCTTTGCAATACCTGTGTTGTTTTTAAAGAAAAGATTTTAGAGATCCCGTTAGATTCAGTACACACATATTGTGTGAACACGATTTCTATATTACCTACCACCATCATTTATGAATAAATTTAAACATTAAATGAAATCGAATTCGTAATATACTACACGTTACGCGAGGGTGGGTGATCCATCGTTGATCTGAAAGGAGACAATATGAGACCTCGCAGATAATGAGAAACGGATAGGACGCCTATTTACCCCATCGGAGTATCTTTCCTCTCCAAAATGGTCTTTAAGTGGAACACCACCGCGATGAAGAATAACTGCCAAGCCACGGTTGCCACGAGGGTAAAGAGACTGACTAAGACGTCCCAAATACCGCTGGATCCCATAAAAATCACCGCAACGTTCAACAAAACATAGACTCCATAGACCACGTATTTAACCTTCAACCAATATGTCAGCATTCCAAACTTTTTCTTTGACCCAAAAAACAATTAAACAAATACAAACATTTTTAGTAAACAACGATACCATGCGCAGAAAGGCAAGCAGGGAAATAGAGAGAAGGCTTTCCGCCACACCATAAAGTATGAGCACCATAGCCCCTAGTTTCCCAGCTGTCTCCCGGTATCCTCCATCTGGGTACAAGCCGCCGGCCGGATTAATCCCCAAATAAAAAAGTGACAGCATGGGTGACCCGCCGTCCTGAACACGGCTTCCGTAGGTTACGTCTCTTGCGGCATGTGCCTAAAAGTAAATTTAATCGAATCATTTCAAAAAATCTAATTTGATATTGATATTTAATTACGATTCTTACCAGCCAAACAACAGCGATGGCATATGTACCCCATTTGACGAGTGAATGGATCGTATCCTTCATCACGTCTCTTTAGAGGGACTTGATGCTCTTTATGGAATCTTTCTTCTGTAAATACAAAGTGTGTATTTAAAGCTGCTCTACAAAAATGAGTGACGTCGCAATGCATATTTATAACTGACCCGTCATTGTGATAAACAGAACATGATAAAGACTGATATCGGCCAAATTGGCGTCGATAAAAATGCTAAAACCAATACGTTACATAAGGTTGAACGAAATGAGTCAATTCAATTTGTCATAACTCATCAATATTAAATTTGTATGTTGAAGCCATCTGGACAATATATTGAATTTGTCATTAATATCGTAGGGTTGTATTGAATGCCTCATATTGATATGCATCCCTATGCAATAGAAGTTGAGCAATCGATGGAGCCTTCTTGCGTATTGCTCTATAATTTGTCCAGCTAATCCATAATATTACACCATACTCACCCAGCGGGTTATAGGTGCTCGCAACGTCGGGAATGTACTCGTATAACTTTCCCCGTCAGTATCGCTTTGGAAGCTAGAGCAATACTTGGCTTGACTCCGTCGCACAACTGTAAGTGCTAGGTTGTAATTGGGCGACATGTAGCAAAAGAGTTATGAACTACCTTATCTTAAACGCGTGATAACGCATTTGATGATAGTTGTAGCCGTATAATCGGCTTTAGATGACGCACACTCCAGATTATTATTTAATGTTATACCTGGGATATCCAATAATGTTCGTACATGCTATGTGGTAATTAATTAATTTACAGCTTTAGATATGAACATGACCATTCCACCCTTCTACTTTGGATATTGCGGGATGAAGGATGAGTTCCTCCCGATACCTCCCTACAAGGCGCTAGTCGTGGGCACTTACCTCGTTTCTGGCTATAGTGAGGGTCACAATCCTTCCTTTGATGGCATCCAACGGCTGTTTGGCTCTCGAACTACGTTAACTGCCATGGCCATGGAAAGCGCCATCACAATCTATTGCCGTGGGTTCAGTACTTGTGTATACCGGGACGGTGTCAGGATCATTTCGTTATCCGTTGTTCCACATTATTTTCGCGCTCTACTAAGTCTATAATATGACATTATGTACCTTGGGATTATATATGAAGTCGCTCCACATATTATTACTTTTCTCCTTTAATGACATCACTTTAACCAAAATTGATATTTACATTTACATTCTTTAAAACAATCATTTAAGACTCAATCAATTTGACTAGCAAAAATTAGGCAACTACCGCCACTGGTGGAGTGCTCCTCATACTTGACACCAATGCAATCACAACCCATAACAGGTAGATTCTAAAAGCTGCCACACAAACTGCAAAAGCAACATGCCACATGTACGCCTCTGCAACATCCGACGCACCCATAATCCCAATGAGAAGGCCCCCGACAAAAAGGTGGCCGACGTTTCTCTAGTGTTTGTAATTACGGCTTATCAGGACAATTTCGGCAGATGTCATAATACGGTGTCTTTCTTACCTTCCAGACACCCAGAAACAATACAACGGACCCAGCAACACCAATGATATTCAGCGTCACCCAAAATAGTAGGAGTAAGGCCACTCGATTCCCTGTCCAGGATGTATGCATCATAATGAGGCTACTTAAGACGAGGAGGACCATGCCCAGGACCTGCGTGATATAACAATAGGTAACCTATGGGATAACTATTTTGATAAAACCCCACCATTTGAGCAACAGCGACGATGCGTCCCTCCAAATGCAGCGGTAGAAAAGGACAGGGATTGGGCAAGGCCATGGCAACTAAAGGGAAGATAAGATTACAAGGCTGTCAAATTCTCGGAAATGACATATCTCGTAAAAAGAGAAGAACAAAACGAATTCCGAGGTACGTTATGGCGGTTGGGTCTCCAGCTTCAAATATGTTGGAAATCAATCCACCTCAGTAACTATGGCTACTACAAGAAGAGTCCATTAGTTTTTTTTGTTCCCACACAAAAAGAGTAAACAATGAGGAAAGGAACTTGACCACACTTAGATCTACCTTACTCCTTAATTAGTAGTTCTATTTACAAGGATTGGGCTGTGCATTAACAATATTTCAAAGTGGTGCTTAAGTGGTTTAATGGAAACGCAAGTTGAGTTATGTTGGATTGCACTTGACTCGACTCTGCCATGATATGATTCGTGACACGGATCATGCATGTATCATGATACCGTCTTTGTACTTATAGTTTAACAAAGGAATGTATTCGAACAATGGCACTGGTTTACCTTCGTATGGTATTACATTAACGCAAGTTGTCTCACTCCCACTTGAGCTATATCATGTTAGGTTTTATGATTTCCACCGATTTGAGTAGTGCATGTCTTCAACCATGATCCAACATTTGTGCAATTTTTTATTTGGAATGTACAGAAATTTACATATTTTGAACAAAGTTATTCAAACTTCTTTCGATTAGTGTCCAAGAGCCGCTCCAATGTCGATACGTCCATGTCCCCATGCATAGTTGGGATAGTCTTCATCCGGGTTTGGGAGCCCACAGTTCCTGTCCGCATTGGATAGAGTGGGTTTAGCAGTCGTACTGGCAAGAGCATCATAGATATCATCGAAGGTCCATTCGGGATGTGCACTGTGAGCAAGGCAGACGGCCCCAGCAACGTGAGGGGCTGACATGGAGGTTCCGGACATCGTGACGTAGTTGTTGGAACCTGTTCCGCAGGAGACGACGTTTTGTCCAGGGGCGACAAAGTCTGGTTTCAAATGTCCAGCCGAAGTGGGTCCACGGGAAGAGAAGCTGCACAGGGTATCGCTGGTTGTGGAGCAGGCGACAGAAATGACTCCGGCATTGCTGTCTCCGGGAGAGTTGGCGGTGCGGCAGGCGGATCCAGAGTTACCTATTCAACAAAGGTTTAGCTATTTCTAAAGTTTCAAATACTTTATGTACCGATGGCAAAAACAGGGATGATCCCAGCATTCCTCATGGACGTAATGGCCTGGTTGTACCACACACCATTCTGACCACCTCCCCAAGAGTTGGAGGAGACCCGGGGCATTGGTCGCGTTGTCACGGAGAACTGGGCGCAACCGAGAAGTGCTGCCTCCGTCCCTGAACCCTGGTGGTTCAACCCACGACAGGCAATCCATTGAGCTTCAGGGGCAACTCCAACACCATTCGTCTTCCCCAAGATTGTTCCAGCGCAGTGGGTCCCGTGGCCATGTTGGTCCGTTGGGTTGGCGGTGTTGTAGTAGGTGTCTTGCCATCCCCCGGCGTAACCGGATAGAGCTTCGTGGCCAGGATGGACTCCAGTATCGACGATTATGGCAATGCATCCTTGTCCGAGGTAGCCTGCCGCCCAGGCGGCTGGCGCACGGATCATGGCAACTCCCCACTGAGGTCCTTGGGATAGACTGACGTTGCGGTCCGAGAGGACGGCAGGGTTGACGGATGCGGTGAATGGTTCACGGAGGAGGTACTCTCCCTTCATGCTGGACAAAATGTCGAGATGAGCTTCAGTCAGACCCTTTATGAGGAGGACGTTGGAGGCCCAGTACTCTTCGACGACAAGGCCGGCAGACTTGGCCACGGACACGTAGGGGGCTTGGGATGCAGAGGTGAGTCCCTTGAGGATAGAGTACACGGCGTCTGCCCTAGACTCTCCGCTCAGGGTTTGGAATGCTGTGTTTTTTTCAAGTTGGTCGACAACAGGGGGCAGTTGGAGAATGGCCTCGGTGACTTCCCCAGCTCGGACCTGGAATGGAAAACCATTGAACTAAGGTGCCAACAAAAGGGATTAGTGTAACTCACCTTTGCCCTTAGACCGGGGGCCAGGGACCCAGCAGATGCCACAGCAAGGGTAGCAGATAGTATCAAAAGCAGCTTCATGATGTTTATGTGTATTCGTTATCGCTGGGCAGAGACAGAGAGATAGAAAAAGAGTAAAGGCAGCAGAGCAGAAAATTGTAATAAACTTTTGACGAAAATGTTTGGTTTTTATATCGGCATGTGAAACCAAGTACTGAGTGATAAACATTGACAGAACAATTTACTCGCGTCAACACAATCAAACTAACTGGAAATTTTGTTGAATGATAACGTTTTTGGTGGACAAAGGTAATGTCAATGTTTGTCCATTCAATCAACTTGTTGGGTATCTGCAGGGGTTTCCAACGAATTTTGCTAAAGTCTAAAAATAGAGGTAGATTAGCGATGTAGTCGGAGAAACGTTGGTACAATTGACGTCAAACGTTGCTAATCGCCAACTTATCATTTTACAAATTCAACGAATTAAGCATTCATGCCATCCCAAAACAACAATCAATCCCAACACAACATTTTGTACATCTTACACAAAAACCTAATCTATAAAAACGGCTTTACATTATGAATTCAAAACGACTGAACTAATATAATATGAGTATGGCATGGATTCGATTACCAAAATAATTCACTATGAGTAATGTTGTTGTTGCGAAAAAAACAAACATGCATCAATCATGGTAGGCGTATCTCGACGCATAGTTCGAAAACTTCTGTTTCTGTTCTTGTTTTCCACTACTAGATAAAACTCCAACTCAACAACATTAAGTTGTTTTTCGTTCAGGTCCTGTTGGAAACATGAGTTCACGATGCGACGACAAGTGCGTATTAATAGCCGTGCCTTTCATCCGTCCAACACAATCTAATGTAAGGATTTGTCTACCAAGAGGTCGTCAACGACGAAATGAACATATTCCTTGCCAGATCCTTTGAGGATGGGTTTGCCTCTTGGATTAACTTGATGGTTGTTTGAGGTATCGGTCCTTCACTAGAAAAACAACCCACCCTACAGAATGTCTTCGTTGTTCGATTTGAGGGTAGACGTCCTTCCTGCCCGTTGTGATAATATGGCCTGGCCGTAGCAATACGGGCAAACACAATTGGTTGAACGAAATAATTGAATATTCACATCATACTTCCAACAGGGAAAGGCATTAATTCCTAAACCACATTTCCTCTAATTTTATTGCGGGTAATCTGTATCTTCAGGTATTGCATTCCTGTCGCCACTCCTACACTGGAAACTGACCGGAGGGGTAAGCAATAAAAGCAACTTCGTCAGTCGTGGAGTGAAACTTACCCTCGCCTATTCTTATTTCAGATTTGTCATACATTGTTACTACGTTAGATATTCATCTTAGTTCATATATCATAACTTAATATTTCGCAGTTGTGTCTTGTAAAGAAAGCATATTATATCAAATACCAGCGAGTTTCCGAATATATCAAGTCGATGACCGCCATAAACCTCCTCTAAAAACACCACTATGGCTCAGAAATTTACGAAATGACATTCACGCTCACAACATTCTATATCTGTGTGTGTTTTATAGGAGGTACTGAACAAGTCATTGAGGGACCAGCCAGTACTCTGACGAGGCACCAATTGGGCCTATTGCAGATACTCCTAGAACATGCTCGCCGCTTGCTTTACAATCTCACAACCCCACAGCCACTCCAGAAGGAGTGACCCTGGATGGGGGGAGATTCTTTGACCTTTGCAGGTCTTAGGTCTTTGACCTTTGCAGGTCTTAGATCTTTGACCTTTGCAGGTCTTAGGTAGGTAGTTGCCATCTGGCTTGGGTTGGGAAGTGGGACTCAGTTCCCCCGAGGGGAGAGAATGTGCCCCGTCCTACAACAGAGCTCCTCCTCCCCCTCTCAGGCAGCGGTTCACTCCAAGTCCCACCCCCATATCCATCCAGTACCACCCATTTCGGCATGGGGACGTAGCTCACTGGGCCCCACCACTCCCACTCCCACACCCTCACCCCCTTCCCTCCCGACCGCCACGCCACAGCCCAGAGTCTAGGTCAGTGTGAGGACGAAAAAGAAGGGCCAAGTTCCACGGAGATGTGTGAGAGAACCCAACGGCAGACCCCACCTCTCCAGCTGGAGAGAGGTATGGGGCCAAACCCTCACGCCCCCTCCACACTCTGGCAGTAGCCACTCCCATCTCCCCATCACCCCCTTCCCTCTGGTCCACAGAGGCGGGCTAGAGTCCAGGTCAGTGAGGTGCCGGGTAAGGGAGGTGGAGCCCGTAGTGCACTCCATCCACCCCGATTCACTCCATATGGTCTTGTGTAGCAAACTTTAATTTGTCGAAATCCTGCTGTGGGGTCTCCGACGTCCACCTCCAAGTCACCCACCAGCACCGTAGAGTCCACCCCCACTCACTCCACCACATCTCAAAAGGCACCACTCCCACAGGTCACCCCCAAAAAATTAATGGGAGAGTAGAAACTAGAGCAGACTTCTAGCCGACTTCAAAGCTCGCGGCGAACTTAACTGCAACTTTCTATATTCATTCATGAACATTCTATATGTACGCACCTAAACCTAGATACAACTGTACCCAACTACTGCAACTACACCCACTAGAGGTTACGTATATCCCCGCCGTGATGGAAAAGACGTTATGCTGAAGACCGCTAATTAACAAGAAGAAATACGAAAAAGCAAATCCGTTCGATTTCATCAGGTATTTGGCTTCAGCATATCTATATTGGCTCATTGTTGACAAGGCATTTCGATTTATTTAGGAGCTACAAGACCAAATGAGAATAAAGTTTGCGACCAATTTGACGAAGTGTTGGCGTGTCGTTCCTTTAATTCACATTAATTCCTTATCTCTTCTAGACTTCACCAATTTTGAGGTGATCAAATGGAGGTCGTACGAGATAAGTATGCTAACAAGTAACCTCTAGTCTAATAACTTGTAAACTTCTTTCGTAGCATCGACGGACTTGATTGGAAATTGGACGCGGATCGGATGGGGCGCAGCAAGAGGGAGAACCACCAGGTGGTGACCTAATTGTTACGCAGCCAATCGTCCTCCTACACGTCCATACGTCCTCATCCTCTTTCAATCAGGTTTCAACTTTTGAAATTACAGTAGCTACTACTACTGTGACCCAGATCACGACGTCTGGTGCTCCGACTTCTACAAATACCAAAATCACCAATTCCCCTGTCACTGTCCGAGTCACTGGTTTCTTCCACCACTCCTCTATACTAAAAATACTAAAGGTTTAGCTCCATCAAAGTGAAGGGATGGGTCCGCTTGGACGATACCCAAAAAGGTTTATAATGTATGAATTTATTAGTCCATTTGTGTTAATAACTTGGAACTATGAAGAGTGGAGGGGAGTGAAAATGACTGACATGATCAGATTTCGTTTCCAAACTATTAGCGTTAGACACTGCCCCAGAGAAGAGGGAAAGCGGGTTCCTACTCCTACCTACCTACCTAAATAATTATACTCTAAAGTTAAGAAGAGAATTGCAATTGACAAACATGATTCATCCTCCATGTAGGGGAGGGTCTTCTTCTGCCCCACTCTGCCCGGGTTCGACCTTAGATTATAAAAGGTCGACCTTTTATAATCTAAGGGTTCGACAAACTCTGCAATGACCGGGTGCTTACCAATGACAGTGCATGACCAGATTTCTGCCAAAGCGCGCCAGCATAAGCAAAGTTATTTTCACCCAATTCAGTATCAACTGTCTCATTTCTATTATTGAAATGACTCCCGTGGTGAATGTTCGGGAGGATGAGACCAGGCAAGTCCTGACTCAACGGAAAAATCCATTTCTCTACTCTGTTAAGAAAGGTAGAAAAACTTGTGCAATTGGCGGCTCTATCATTTCGCCCTTTGTTATCATTTCGTTCATTGATTTGTTAGCAGTTTCATCCAGCACGACAACGACTGAGCCATCGGAATTAAAGGCTGCAAAAACATTGGGAGAGACGATGGTGTTGATTGTGCTCATTCACTCAGTCATGGAAGGTGTCATGGAAGGAAACAAGGAGAGATGCATCTTTCCCTGTTTCCCCAACCCACCCTCCTGAGTGGATAATGCACCCCACGCCATCTACACCAAGGAAGATGGGTGGAAAAATCCCTTTGGATTTCGTCCCACTCTGCCTAAAATTACTGTAATTAAAAGGCGTTATCCTTGAAAATTCCACATTCACCGAATCAGTATGAGTGAAAATTCAAATTGAGACATTGGAATTGGATGGGTATTTCCCAGCAGCTATCAAGCCCATCATTAAATTTTTCAGCTTCTAAACTCTTCAACTTGGATTAATTAATTATCCTCGTGTAAGTGGCCCGGATTGCAAAAGCGGCATATCTTACGACCGTGCTCTTTTCAGCACCATTTAAGAATGTTCCAGGTGCACTGAAATTGAGGCGTTATGGTCTGATGAAACAATAAGCGAAATGAAGCTTCATGGGGTGGAAATCCACACGAATGAAGAAACCCTTCACTTCCTTTGAAAGGTGCAGAAACCGAAAAGAAAATACGCCATGCGTTTATGTTTTAACTTATACTTACAATAAAATCTAGAAACTGGCTAAACAATCAAACGAATAGGAATCATAATTAATTGTACACACCTAATTCTCCATTTGAAGGTTACAAGATAAGAGGGGAGAAGGAACTGCAGGATTTCACATAGCACATACGTACATAAATCAAGCTGTGGAAATGTTTTCGCATTGCCACCGCCCCGACGTGACACGTAGTATGAAAAGAACGATTCCGTTTGGGGAATAGGTGAGTGTGTCCTACACAAAATTTAAATCTGCCTTAAGTAATGCTTGAAAATAATGCTGTAATTCATTTTGCACCGTTGCCTCACACATGTTCACCGCCACTATTTTCTGTTCAACTAAATACATAACAAGGTGATGGCTTAGAAGGAAACCAGTGGGAAACGGGGGGTTTACATTTTTTTAAACATACGTGGACTATACTGCATTTGGAAAGATTTACCTCAAAGATTGTGGTCAGCCTAGGCATGCTAATAATCTTAACAGTCGAAATGACAAGTTTACATTGTTAAAACGATTGGATATTTTTTTTTATATATTCCATAACGATGCAACGATTTCAAAAAACGTTTGTTAGTACTTTGGATACTAAGCTTAGTTAGATAATTTAGTATTTGGCATCTGTGTCATGAAAAAAACATCATGGGTCCAATTTAAGCAGAGTGTTCACAAGTATCCAACGTATACAATTTGAGGCTCACCAGGTACCTTTAAAAGCACAACGATAAACCACAAATTAACGAAATATTGTATGTGCCCAAAACATTCTGTATGTCCACAACCACACCTTTATCCAACCATTTACTTGTCATCAATAGACGTGCAGATCACAAAATATGTTATCACTGTGGCGGGCATCTAAGGTTAGACAAACGATATTATTATGAATATACCTTGCTTCAAAAATGTAAATACTTTCTTACCGTAGCCAGAACTGGGTATGTTATATTGACGACGCCTCCACTCATTGAGATGGGATTAGATCTCAGTACTTCCAGAAGAAGTAATCGCCTGCCTTCAGACAATTGATAAGGTGGGGAGGAAACATTTGTTAACCAACATTTAAATTGATTTGTCTGTGGTACCAATGAAATGTTTATATTGTTGGTTACCATGCTTAAAATTTTCTTTTGAGATCCACCTCACCTGACGGCACGCCTCGGCACTTAGTATAAGGATGGTCACGGCACCGACCATAAAGAGAAGTATGATCAACTGCCGAAACCAGTCCGTCGCTATGAAGATGACATTAAAGTTGACTGAGTAATACAAAACAAAATCGATCAAGAACGCCAAGAACTCCCAATGGATGGCCGCGTTTAGGCTGTTGGTTACTTTCAGCACTTCTGCAAAGTACGCAATGATGTCCATCTTTTGACATTTTGATGCCTTCTCTTGCTCGACGACATCAGAAAAGTTCTTCGAGACCATCCAAAGTGTAAGACTTGTTGTCAAGAAAACTATGTCCAAGTATGAACCAAGCATGGATCGAAAGTAGAGTTGCAAAATAAAGATTGTAGTAACGACATGGTCTGCCAAATTCATTTCCCTGTACGCGCTCTCGACTTCTGTCGAATTTGGATTCAACTTGTTGGGGGTGATGAAATAGGTATATCTTGCCGAGTAAAAGTGTTTGGTATAGCAACCTTTTAGATTATCGTGACAGAAACCTTCGGATAGTGTCATAATTCCAAGGACCCATCGTAAGAATCCTACCAAAGTGTATGACAGGGAAGCAATTGTGATTGCGGCTTTGCAGAATTTCTATTGAGGAACGAATAATCCCCCAACCCATTAATTAGTTAAGGTTTCCCTTAGTGTTTCAATCTTACCATGCGCTTCTGATTGAAAGTGGTTGTGGGATACTGCAGATCCACGAAAATTGCTTTGCTGATTCTCCCACGGCCCCACCACATCAGTCTCAGAAACAGGGCCGCACGAATCCCACTTGCAATTGATTTCATAGTATTGAAATAAGGGGCTGGTTTAGTTCCTTTGTTGAAGAATTTGAACCCACGGAATGGAGTGAAGTATGCAAATACAGTAAGAATACTACCGAAGCCACAAATGATCTACCATCAAATTACAACACAAAAATAAAATCCATAAAATAACGCCGAAAGTTGTTTTTGAAACTTACTTCCTGGAAAACATTTCCCTTCAATCCAGTTCCTTGTACCTTAAACGGGATAATGCACATGTAATACCCGACGTTGAAACACATCTTGTATAACTCATTTGGTCGTTGCAGGGATTTGGATGCTTGGGTTTCCACACAGGGTACAACGGGGGTACCGAATGGTTCGACTATTTTTGATTCAGACATGACAGAGGATTGTTAATGTGATATGGGCCCCGCCTAACATTGTACCACAACAATGTCCACGAAGATGACGCTGAATAAAATTATTGGTTTCCAAAACAGGGAAATCCAACGTTGTGCCTCTTCATATCGTATTGGTTTAAATGAACCCAGTATCGGTTTCCTAAAAACTTAAATCTGTCAGTCATTAAATTCGATATGGTATATGATTCAGACAAAATGATGGAAAATGGATCGAACGACTCTCTTATTCACAGTAAGTAGTAAGTATGTACGAGTCTGCCAATTCAGAAATCCAATGTAAGGTGTTCCTATAGTGAATACGACAGCAGTGGACTGACGAATGTTAATGGCTCGATAAATTATTTATGGATCGTTTTAATTTCTTTTTTAATAGGTCTTGTCCAATAGTATAAATTCGTTGAACGTATTTTTTTGAAGAGTTGAAATGTACTGATTAGATTCGTGCCAAGTAGCAGGCAGTTTTTGGAAGGAGTTGTCTATTCCTAAAGAGGCCTCTATTCGTAATTCAGCTTGCTATCGCTACAGTAGGTTACAGCGTGCATTCAATATCGACTATACCATGTCTTAATGGCTATTCACACCGACGACGAGCTCCGAATCTAGGAACATACTAGGGCAATTTGAGAAGTACTTTACCTGACTATCTTCCGGTCATTGACCGGGTCCGCTCTTCCGGCCACTAGTTGACCTACTCAAACCCACCAAGTTCGCAAAGTTTCGTTCCATTCGCACTCTCAATTGATTTTCAAAAAAAATAAACTTTTCAAAAAACGTGACCAAAACTGGAAAAGTGCTCAATTGAACATCGTGCAGTGGTCAAGTACCTCCACTACAAAAGAAAGGACCGACGGAAATTCACCAATCCTTAAGTGCTGTCTACGTAACATCCTGTCTATCGTATGCCGTCGTCAAATTCCGGTCAAATGAATTTAGGCTGGATAGGGAGGAGCTTGAAGACAAACCTCGCTCTGGACGGGAAATTACCGTTACAACCGCAGAAATGGTGAACATTTTGACCAAATCGTGCTCGAAAATCGAAGGGTGAAGATTGTCGAAATCGTCACTGAACTGGGGATTTCATCTGATAGGGTTTGGAATATGATGCACGAAGAGCTGGGGTACACCAAGGTCCGTGCGCCATGGGTACCCCGAAAATAAACTATCGAGCAAAAACGAGTCAGACCGTGTTTTCCTCGGCGAATCTCGAGCTAATGGAGGGAGCCAATGACCCGTTCTCCCGTGTAGTGACTGGGGATGAACATTGGGTTCACCACTGGGACCCCGAGACGAAACAAGAGTCCATGCAGTGGGAGCATATGGCGTCCCCATCACTAAAGTCGTTGGGAACCCAGTCCGCCGCGGGCAAGCTTATGGCAACTATCTTTTTGGAAATGGAGGGGATCCTGCTCGTGGAGTACACCCCTCGTGGAACTACGATAAATGGTGAGTAATACGCCGCAACCCTCCGTGATCTCCGTCCAGCCATCGATGAGAAAAGGAACGGCAAAGTGAAGAGTCAAATTTTGCTTCTGCACCGTAATACCCCGGTATCGGCCCAACGCCCATCCCTGAAGACGTGCAAGCTGTCAGAACTCCTGCACCCCCTTATTCTCCAGACCTGGTTCCCAGTGACTACTATTTATTGCGACACCTGAAGAAATACCTCCGAGGAAGAAGATTGGAGATCGAATCAGCTGTAAAATCAGCTGTTTCAGCGTTTTTTGACAGTCAAGACAAAATGGTCAATAAAAATGAAAATCTGTCACTTAGGGACAAATGGCCCAAGTGTGTAGAGTTGGAAGGTGACTACATTGATAAACAATAAAGAAAGTCTGGAAAATAAGTTTTGGAATATAGTCAGGTAAAGTACTTCTCAAATTGCCCTCGTATATGAATCAATTAATCATTCAGAAATTGCAGTATGTAATTGCGACATAAACAGTCATCTCGGTTGTCACTTTAAGTATACGTAAATTCCGCCGATGATTTCGCCGTAAGAATTTGTCTAGGTCTATGTAAAATTCCACATTGGTTTCGCTTCTCATTTTATCTCAATCAATTTCCTATATCATCAGGACGAGGCATATGCCAACGGCTATGGTTATAACATAAACGTTGATTATAAGTTCAAAACAGGAAGATAAACTTCGCCAACAGTAGGCATTAATGTGATGATGACTCATACTTACGATTACCTGGAAGCCAGATAACATTTCCAGAAATTACGCATTATTG
>JAQGCL010000331.1:0-15764 GCA_034699605.1 Isotomiella paraminor | reverse complement strand
CTATTCGTTAATATTTATAAGGGCTAAGTAGTGCCTGACTGTCAAGAGTTTTATTCCAAATGCGACCAGATTTGTGATCCCAGCATGACCCCACTTTTCGTGCATGTCTGCGTCTATCAAAAACCATCGACTGTCAACTGGAACAGACTACGAAAAGAGGTTGGGTAACGGGTGTTTTGGAGTCGTATACGCTGCCACCGTGCGAAAAAACCGGCGGCGGTGAAGGCGCTTAATGAAAAAACTGACGAAAAGAACATGCCTTCCCTTTTGTCAGAGATAAAGTTGCTATCCAAGATTGAACCTCATCCCAACATTGTGTCTTTTTTGGGACACTATATTGAAGGGGAGTCTGAGCGTAATATCCATCACAAACTTTATTCCATACAATAAACGGTCAACTGCCTGTACCCTTGTTTAGTTACGATCAAATTATTCCTGGAGTACTGCTCTGGAGGATTTTTGGAATACTACCTGAAACAACATCGATCTGATTTCGGACAGGATTTTAAACCTGCACATTTGATTCGCTGGAGCCACCAAGTGACAAATGGAATGGAGTACCTGGCCTCCTGCAACGTGTCGATGGTTGTGCTCGTGTTAATCTCAGAGCTGGTGTATCCATTTTGTACAGTTTTAACTCGGTTTGCATTGACTGGTTTCCAATGATTGTTTTAGATTGTACACGGTGACTTGACTGCCAGGAATGTGCTTCTGGATGACCTCCAGGTAGCCAAAATTTCAGACTTTGGACTGTCATGGAACATGCATCACTGTAACGTTTACACGAAAAAGGGACGGGTGTGGGAAAAGAAATGCGCCAACCAAAAAGGACTTTCTGTAAAGCAATTCTTCAATTCATAGGAGCCGTTGCCCTGGAGATGGATGAGCATCGAAGCCCTGACGTATATGAAGTTTTCCTCGGCGTCAGATGTTTGGTCTTATGGAGGCACACTTTACGAAGTGTTCTCCCTTTCCAGTGTTCCCTACGCTGGATTGTGTTACACGCCCGCCTTCATTGACCAGCTGACTGTGTTTAACCTTCGACCTGGCAGACCCACACATGCTGATGACTACATGTGAAAAAGATTAGTTTTGTTAATTACAATCCTAAGCTCATTGTATATCTTCGTTACGCTTTCATCAGATACGACTCGACCATTCGACCCTTCAGGGCAGAGAATGACAATGACCGACCCAATCTGACATATTGAACATGCTTAAGCCGATCCTTGATGAATGCAGTTCTCAGGTATCAATTTGAATTTGCTAACAGTGCCTCAGTACTTGGTAGTCTTTTAAATATTCTGCATAATCGTGTATTCAACGGCAACGTAGAGGAGTTGGTTATACGAGGGAAGTTATCTGGTTGTCATTGAAAATTTCCAACCAAATTTTATGTTGGTGAGGAATTAAGCTAATGAAATACGATCTAACATTTGTTCAAACGTATCATCCTTGATGCAAAAACGTTTGTTTCTTTTCAATCTGCATCTCACTTTTTCACTCATCAATTCCAAGCTTGACGTTCCTTCGTTTTTATAATACTTCATTCCTGCTTCCCTTGCAAAGCTGTAAAATATTATGTACCATGACAATCAATAAATTAGAATAATGTTGTTGCTTTAGTCATTGTCTATGGGATGTACAAACAAGTCGATTAAATTACAAAAGTCCGAAATTGACTCCAAACGAGACAATCCAAACCTATAGTTTTTTGTAATGTGGTCACCCGTAGCAAAACCATGCGTCCCAACCGTAGTGAAAATAGTTGTAACAACAATGGTTATGGTAGTTGGGATTCGTAGTAACGGAGACATTAGAATACGGACTGACTGTTGGTGGGGTAGTCAAAATCTGAACTGGCGGCCGCATAGCATTCATGTCTTGCGAAAAATCCCTTTTATCGTAGTCACATGTCATGCCGATGAGAGCAGGATTTGGTCTCCGACGTTGGAGCCATCCGCCCACCTTCAAACTCTGATAGGCCGCTACACGAGAATTCAAAATTGACTTTATGTAGTTGGTCAGCTGTGTAGCCATCAATCTTCCAGGTGCATAATTCGTCATGCTGATCCCTTCAAAGTGGTCATGTGCATGGTGGTAATCTAGTACATAGAAATCCTGGCCAGTAGTTTCAGAATCGGTACACGGGGGAGTTTCAGGGTGTCGTGGAAATGGCTACTACTCAGTCGTCTACCACTACTTTGAATTGTAACCTTCAGCAACACCCCTTAGCGTTTGGATGTTAATGAACCTTTGTTTACCTCTGTCACCCACATGTTTGGTATCCCTTTAGCAAACTGCTCCACTGTCCAACCGATGTAAGTCCTGCATTGTCATGGTAAGTGAAAACACCTTGAGGGATGGCCTTGGAGACGGATTTGTTGGATTAGATATAACAGGATTGATTAATTGATGTATGAAGGGACGGACCGGTCTGGCAATATCCCCTTCAACCTGACTCAGGGAACCAGTAATGGAATAGCACCGTCTTGTGCAAATAAGCACTCAGACCTCTCGGAACTTGCACTTTAATTGGGAAATTATGAAACATTAAAGATTGTATAGAATGCGAAGTGTTGGCGTCAACAGATTAGTGTATTCGTGTTTGATTACCCCACTTACATTGAGTTTCCTCGTATACAAGTGCGATAGATGCTTTGGCTATGATTGATGTTGACAAATATTGCGGCTGATGACTTATATAAGAAACCAGGAAGACAAATTGACCGATGTAAAGCACATAAGCTCTCAGCCATATAGCCATACAGTTGAATCATACACGCCATGGAGATCAATAATTCTGAACTCAACAGACCTTTAACCTGACCTTCCATATGCGCATTATATTCTGACTAAAACGGCATAAATAAACGTCACAAACTCACTTTTATTGCACATACCGAACAAGGAAATGAACTCCCATTGACTATAAAAGAAGTCCAAACAGACATTATTGACACATTGCCCAAAGTTAACCATCATTTTAGGTTCATAGGGCACTGCAATCAGATTCAGATGGGTACACAAGGCAGATTGATGTTGTCTATTGCATCCATTGCACTTTTCGTAGCAGCAATGATAACTATCGTCATTCTAAGCAGAGGAGGTACACATTCCAAGACAACTCCGGTAACTCCAATATTTGTAAATTACTTTGTCCCATAATTATGGATATCTTCCTAATATCCAGACGATAGTGGAGTTGACAACAAGGCTGCCCTTCAACATGTCACAAATTGCCGCTGTGTACGACGGAAAAGACTCCATTTACTTACTTGCAGGTGTACTAGAAGGAAACAAGGATCTCCTGGAACCCGTTCTACGGTTTGACGTACCCTCAGAAACGATTACACAAACAGAACATCGGATTAAGCACATCTGGCATCCAGGCCCTGCCGTATACAACCCCGAAGAGGGTGCCATATACTTTTTTAGTTTTACGTATCATGCTTTCGGAGTCTTCCAAATCACTCTGGCAAATACCTCGCAAGCTGGATATGGGACTGCACGATTTGTTGCAAAGACAGACGATCATTATATAAGGTTTGCCAGTGGGGTTTGGGACCCTGTGAGGAGGAAGGCGTACTTCATAGGACAAGAATGGGGTCAGGACTATTTTGCCCACCCGCGACCTTTTTGGGTTTTTGATCCATACGCCATAGACGTGAAGGAGCGTCTGTCCAGCATCCCATTTCCAAACAACGTTTGCAACGTAGGACTCGTCTACAGCAGGAGGGAAGGGATGTTATACATCCTGGGTGGATCCTATGTGCATTCACGAGCTATAAAGCATTTGGATACCATTATTCAGTTCGATCCAGATAAAGGAAATGGAACCTTCTTGAATTCCACCCTTCCAAAAGTTGCGATCAGTGGTTCAGTCGGTTGGGACGAAGAAAGGGGACAAGCAATCATTCTTGAGGATAACGGCATCATGACTTTCACCAGTTCAACAGGGGAGACGGAATTGCTGAATTTCACCCAGCCAACTTCTATCCCCTTTGTCGGCTCCAGTGGGAGTGCCTATGTTCCTTCATTGCGAAGGATGTACGTCTTTGGAGGTTCTTTGGATGAGGAGGGGAAGGTAAAGTCGAATAGGATTATCCGTGTTCCATTGTAAACGACTATGAGTGCAAAGAACAAGAAACGCACCACCTTAAAACATGGATATACTGTTGGATCACATTTCCTACATCACTATTAAACAGAGTGAATTACTAAGGTTTAAATAAATCCACGGTTAGTCCCAATCATATGACCTTTACGTTGTTTTTGTATTGGTTCCATAGGCTTAACTGAGGCTTATTTTTCCCATTATGCGAAGTTGTTTCATACCTAGGCCAAAAAGCCAGTTCGATTTAAAGTTTTTATGCATAGTTGAGTTCTACTTTTTGGGCGGCTATTAAAATCAGGTTTGGATAAAACGGCAGTATGGATGGTCGACTTCAATGGTGATATTGATAATCAATTTCCGTCGGTTTCCCCGGCATATCTGGTTTAATCTCAGTTGAATTACAGGGAGACACGGGAGACATGTCCTTGTCCTTCAATGACAAGGATACTCATGGAGGTGTTTTGGAGTTAGTTGTAGGCGGCTACGCTCCACACTTTATTGCTGCCTTCTCTGGATATTTCATGGAGGACGATGTGTTTCATTTCACGGCTACGACCAGAACCGTCGAAAATATAGCATACCAATGAGCTTACAAACCTACATCATCCTTCCCAACGCCACAATGACGACAAAGGCGGTTCAACTTTACTGCAACATTTGCGGACATCCATGTTTGCGTTAACTGTGAATGTGACTTCCTAATGGTGTGGGGCATTGGATCCCAATCCTTCGCTCAGTTCAACGGTAACAATTCCAAGTGAGTGAATTCGATTTGAGTACTACCACATATGTCACATTGGTTTTACCAAATTTTTTTCTCTATCAGATTCTGTGGGAAATTGTAAGAAGCACCACACCATATCGGGACCAATAGTGTTGGTTGGATCGTAGTTTCCCAAAGCAACTATTACGAAGGGGGTTAGGGATTTTCTTTGGACTACGTAACCCTACCAAACCTATAAATACCTCCAAAATTAGAACCGACCGGTTGTATATTTGTCTTTATTGCATGCTATGCATTATACCTAGATTACGCCAATTTTAATAATACCTGTAATATGTAACTAACCATCCACCAATATAAAATCTGTCTAAGCATTTCACCAACAAATATCAAACATGATGCACCAAATGCCGCGAAAGCAAGGACGAGTGTCGTGACAATACTGGAGTTTTGTAGAGACAGACGTTGTGGCTCTTCCATCCCACCGTTTCTTGTTGTTGATTGTCCCACCAACGAGGATTCCCTTCCTTTATTCCTTGATATTAGTGCAGTTTCATCTGCCACCCCTTTGACAAAGGCACCCGTGGCTTGCATCCATTTGAAATAAAGGGGAACGGATGAATTGTATGGGGGTGAGAAAGTAATGTATCTAAATACAGACAGCAACATTTCGTCATCAGTGTTCCTGTACCAAGGCACGTTCGGATGGGTCGTCTTGAAGTTCTCCAAAACCTGATCTGCATTTGATTCTGGATTCCGGAGGTATGTCCAAACGGAGAGCCGGCATTGAGCTAAGCTTTCCTTTGCTAATAGAGTCTCTGTCCTCGATACAAATTTCCGTCCTATCAACGCTAGGAAGTCCAACACGTTTGGGAAATTTCCCAAACGGTAGCTTGGTATCGATTTCAGTCCCCTTCGAAGATTTGTCACACCGGTCAACAGGAATCTCTCCCACCTTGGCATGTTCTTTTCTTCCTCACGTGGGCCGCTGGAGAAGAAACTGTAGTCAGCGCTGTCCAAAAATCGGTTGTGATAATCATTGACTTCATAAGCATCTCGGGAACGGCTTATGTATTCAAATTTATGATAAACTGAGTCAGAAAAAAACTCCACGCATCCTTTGGATAACTCCTCCTCCGAAATCCGCTCTTGAACCGCGCTGGTGAAAGCAGTTAATTCTGAGAAGTACCCAGACGGTATGTGTCGTTGGACTTCCTCGATCGGCCAATGTTTAGCTTGCTCCGCACTTTCGTAGAGGCAAGGAAGGGTTAACCACGTATTGTAAGGCCGTCCTTCAGGAGGAAGGTTCACAAAGTCAATGACTGTTCCAATGTATCCTGCACTCAGAACGGTGGAAACTAGAAGCCAGATTCCAAAAGTTATCCGGAATACCGTCTTTCCATCGACGATGTTTGATGCCCGAAGGTCGTTCTCAACCAATGGGCAAAGTAGAATCAGGGTCACCCTCCCAATGTCCACCGAATCATGATTCAGAATGAACTTCTCCCACATCACCAGTGCAGTCGAGAAACCCAAAAATGACAGCCCAACTCCAATCCACAATTGCGTCGTGAAGGGTTTGTGGTACATGGAGTACTGGAGGTAGCTGCCTGCCGTTGCACAGGATAAAAAACTGTAACCTAACCGGCCATACGGAATGAATTCCATAGTCGACAGCGGTGCCCCAAATGTATCACCAATACGAACGAAGGGTAAACCGTAAACGTTTCTCCTACTCTCGTGCAGGGACTGGTTCAATTTATTCCCCAGTAACTCCTTCATCCAATCGAACATCCATCTTCTGACGGCGAAGTCATCATCCATTCCTTCCGACGCGTCCCAAATCGTAATCGTCCATCTGACTGATTGGGAAATCGATGGATATCGCTGTACAATCGATGAAAGACGGTTGTAGGGATTGATAGTTAACGGGATTTTGATAGGTGGAAGGATGGCCTCGTCAAGTTCGTACGAGTAACGATTGATCAACGGGTATTGCTGTGATGATAGGAGGAGGACTGGACCAATTGTGGAGTCAAAGCTGAAACCTTCTACTGACGACATTGGCGGTAAGAGAAGAACTGCAGTGAGCGGCTGTGATGCAAACAGCTGTAATGCAGTATTCCATACGATGGGTTTGTCATCTGGTATGAGCAGATTCCATTTACTTGATTTGGCCATCCTGACGCAAGGAATGACGAGCACAAACATGCTTTTACTCCGCCAATCCCCGGTTCTCACTAAACCATCTGACTCGATGACATGGCTTCTTTGGAATTTTTGAATCACATCTCCCAGGTACGCAGTCATTGAGTTATGCTGCCAACCGTTCGTTTCAATTGGAATTTCACCACTCTCGCAAATAGAAATCAAGACCACCTCGCACCTCCTTCCTTTTAATTTAATGGTTGGGGGGCCCCCGTTTTCCCAGTAGTCAAGCGTTTTTCCCCGACCCCAAATTGTGGTTGGGGATCTGGACGATTCCAACTCGTTGAATCCCCGTCTCAAAAGAACCATTTGCCAACACGATGGTTTGTCCGGATTGTTGTCGTCGAGAATGCGTTGAAGTTGCGGACGTTCAGAGGTGCCACAGGCTTCCACTTCCATCATGATAAATACAGTGGTGAGCAGACATGCCGGGATGAGGTACATTGCAGTTTGCACTCTTTGAAGTTATGCGCAGTCAAATTAGTAAGTGAATTCTCCTGGATTTGGGTTCAACCTATCTCAAAAGAGACATTTATTTTTTAGTAAGGCGTTTAAGTTTATACCGGTGACAGGTCCAAAAAGCGGCTGAGCCACGTCAGCTAGATCCAAGCCCTGCCCATTACTATTGGTGTCTTCCCATGTAAGTAGTTTTATAATTGCGGCGATATAATGAATTGTTGGTGGATAGAACATTGGGTGCCAAACAATCGATGAGTTGCCAGTTTAGATTTCGTGTTTTCATAGATTTTTCAATCGTTTTCGGATTGACTATGTACCGAAGTAGTTACATTTCAAAAACTTTTAAATAGTTTTATGCGGATGGTTTGCCTTTGAATCTTTGCATTCCCTGGTTTCCATTTGGCGAACCATGACTTGAAGAAAACGATGGTTAGGTGGGAATGTAAAGGATCAATAATATTTTATATAACCCGGGATCCCCTATTATAGGCAATGGAGTTAGCTTGGTATGGCAAAATAATTTAATTAATCCTCCTTCCCCATGTCATAGGTTTTTCCATTTTGAATATTTTGTTGGAATCACGAGGCAAATTACAGATGAATATGTTTGTCTGGTACCCTTGTGTTCGTATAACACAAATGTTTTTTGCTAAACGTAAGAAGAAATGGATAAAAAAAACCTCCGCCATTGCCACATAATTGATAACGTGCTTGCACGCGCCGTGTCGGACGTTGTCACCGACGCCATATTAGCACCAACGAATTTTAGCACCAAGTGTGAAGTTGTCACCAAATCATCACCGACGAGCTAAAGTACTTGATTAGTAATTATGAAGGTTTCTAGTATTAGAAAACTCAGTTGCATCGTATGGTACATACTACTACCTATAAAAAAGACAACGTTGCTCAGAAGCTATGTGGATAGGATTAACTTGAAGGCCGTCGTGTGAAACATGTAATATGTTAAATCGTTCATTGATAACAGTGGACTCTTTGGAAAGCACGATGAATAATGAACAGTGGAAATCAGTTCCACAAACGTAAATAAGATTGCGTTACTTTAATTTATTGCTATACATATAAGTTGTTCAGTATTAATTATGAGGTATTACTTACGAGGAAACATCATCACATGTAAATGGATCTTTCAACTGTTTTGAGGGTTGTGGTGTGTCTCATACCCTTGCTTTTTGTGAATGGAAACTTCAACGCTCAAAACAGATGTCAATACCAAGTAGAAATTCCATTTACATGTGGTGATATTCCCTTGGTTACCGTATAGTATTTACATCGGAATCGGAATCGTTCTCATTTCCTTTTCGGCCACCTCTAACGTTAAATCGAAATGATTGGCGTATATAGCAATGAGGGTGTCAGGGAACAAGTTAGACTTCATTTGTAGAATGCCCTACAAACATAATCACAGTGAAAAAAGCTTTCCGCAACTGTCATTTTGCTTACTTCATAACCAAGTTGTCCTTCTTCAGACTGCGTAAATCATGTTTCAATAAATTATCTATTTGGCGATACTGTGCAGTTTGAAAAGGGAACAAAATCTCTAATCTTAAAGGGTCAATGCTTGAAGCCGTGTACCGCATCTGAAATTAATCAATTCAGTAATGTGCAAGTTCGATAATAACATATTAAGTCTGTATTAAGTGAAGTGCTCACTTTGTGTCTCGTTGTTGTAAAATGTTTGGGAGATTTGATCTTGGAGGGGTCAAACATTGCTAGGATATCCCCTTTGATTTTGGCGTAGGTGTTCCTAAGACCTAAGACCGAATTGAATGAATTTTTTTAGTGTTTCTCTGAACGTCTAGAATAAAATCTAGAAATTTTTTCACTCCCCCACCCACACCCCTTCTCAACCTTTTATAACTTTTTTAGAATTGATCAAATTGAATGAAATTATTTTTAAGTTGTTTATTTGGACCTCTAGAATAGTCTAAAAAAGGTTTCAGGTAGCTAAATTATTTTCCAAAAGTTTTACAGGAAGTCAAAAACCCCCTACGGGAATTTCCTATGTGAAACATTGACTTCCTGTAAAACTTTTGAAAAATAATTTGGCTACTTGAAACGTTTTACGAAAGCATTTGAGACTTATTTAAAGAGGTTTTCAAAGAGCTTTTATTTATATTTCCATTTTTTAAGACAGAGGTTTTTTCTGTACTCTTTAAACTTTCTGTAAACCGTGCCTGCACACCTCTTCTTCATCGCATTCTCATTAATCTATCATCCAAGTCTCTCATCTCTCAACATCCTGTTTCAAGCAAAAACTCTGTCCATAAGGTAGTTGTTGTTGTTGTTGTATTTTTACCCAGACTACATGATTCAGATGAGATCTGATTTCCAATCACTGTCTGCTAGACTACACCCCCCCCCACTCTAACGCTAACCCACCCGAACAACCCAACATTACAATAATGTGTATATAACATATATATAGGTGTATATAACATTTCATGTTCATTCGCATGTCACAGTATCTGGCTTCAGAGAGCCTACCGAGATGTGCCAAGCTTGGAATATTTGCCGAACTTATCGTGTTTATGCAAACCCACCCAATTACCCAAATAGACCCAATTGAACTGAATTAGAATCCCTTACAAATTAGACCCAATATGAATAGCTACAATTATTGAGCAGAGATAAACAACATACACAACTTTTTGCTTTACCTTTCATTCACTTTTTGGTCAGCACTAAAGGCTGTTCCAGTGATAGAACCCCGAGCAGGATGATGAGAGATGAAAGCCCTCACCACCGACCAAAGACGACAGGACCATTGGGATGGCAGGACACGGGACCAGGTAAGTATTATTGGTGGGTGGTTCTGTTGGAAACATTTAATTAATTTCTCCCTCTTCTTCTTTTTTCAGATGGCTGCAACCACAAGGACTATCACGCTCGAGGGAGACTATGGAGGTCCGCAAGGAGGCGTGTGAGCGGTTTGCTAAAAGAGTAAGTCTTGTCGCATTTTTTTCCCGTTCTTTTTTACTTTATTTGTTTGTATCTTTTTTTGTATTGTTAGGTGTGCCAAGCTGAAGAAGAAAGCTGCCAAAACCCAGAGGAAATTCAAGTTGGTGAGGAAGGAGAAGGACAACATCATCGAAAGGCTGGAGGCGAAGTTCACTGAGGAAAATGCTCTTCGAGGAGGCTGGAGATTGAGACCCACAACTGCATGGTTGCAGCGCAGAAGACCTCGGCCGGCTCTGCTGTGGAGATCCAGGGACTCAGGGGGGGGGTCTTGTCTTGTTACTCATCGCCTCATGAGTAAGACTTTTTGACACTTTTTTGGATGATGATGATGATGATAACTTTTTTCTATTTCTCTTACTTCAGGGCTGGAGTTGCAACTCCCATGAGAATGGTGATGAGGGATGTCATGAAACTTGGTCCCCTTGCTAGTAGACTCCATCAAAAGGTTGCAGTCATCTTTACACCCAAACACATCATCAGCAAGGTGAAGGACTCCCTCGTCAACCTCTCATTCTGAAATATACCATCATCGATCAAAGACTTGGGGAGGCTATGGCACCCTTCTTCTCACCAACTTTTCTTTTATGTTCCGGAAATATTCAGGAAAATGTGTTTTCTATGCTAGATGACCCCCCAAATCTGGTTTGCCTTATTAAAGGAGAGCGCAATCGGAAAAGCAGAATCGAAAAGTCGGTGGGAAAAGTGGGAAAGATAAATTGTCAGCAGACAGCAATGTATTACTAAACGTTTCTCGTGCGCTCTGAAAAATGCCCTGTCGTCGGAGGTCCATATTTTCAAAATTTAAAGAGAGTATTGATGGGAAGAATATATTGAGAGGAGAAGTTTGTTGTAACTCTCGGACGTTTTAAATCTCAACTTGCCCCACACTAAATCTATAGTCATGTTGTGTTGTGTTCGGGGATGAGAGACTGTACTCCCTTAAAACTGAATGCTTCGTGCTACAAAAGTACAGTTTTAGGAATCAGTTGTTCCCTACCACAACAACAACAACAATATTCCATTTAATCCACATCAATTAATTTTGGAAGTCGGACAAACGCATCTAAGAAATTGGAACAAGTGCCGATAATTGCAATTAAAAATACCACACTACTTAATCTTTATTTCGGGATGGAAACTCGCTCATTAAGTAGAAATTATTTTACTCCTGCTTGTGGCCTTGCAATTCCGCCGGATGATCACAACCCTGAGGATGTGCGCATTAGACTTGCGGATTATCGCCTTCGAGTACTCAGTGTGGGTGCCCAGAAGAGTGCCCTCGTAGGTGGACCCCAGGATAATTACAATGGATTCTTCTCCTCCGACCATGGAGTCTGGTAAGACATTATACTGCATACTTATTAACCTCTATTTAACAAGCACACATTTTGTATGACGGGAACTCCCAACTTCTGAGATTCGGAAAAAATGAACGTGACGCTTTGGCTATTTCCCGTTGGCGTTTCCTGCTGGGAACGGGTTGCCACTAATTCGAACGTCCGAGAATGGGAACGATGCTACTGCCGTATCTACTGCTGCAAAGCATATCAAACGACAAATGAATATGGAGTCTAAGCCGATTGCCATCATCCTTGGTCAGCGACTGAAGGGTAAGAACGCTGGTGGTTACGCTTTGTTTTTATATGTGGACACGGAAGACTCTACTTGGAAAGCCATTGTGAAGGACTGCAGGCCTGTCAACGACTCTAGTGCAATTTTTCCGCGCCAACGAACTCTGCAAGGCATTTGGTTTTATTGTTACCGACAATATCCTGAAGCTAACGAGCAAATTGGTGCGGACAAGGTTGGTTGCGTCCTCAGATCCATTCGCACCGTAGGCTGCACGCTCGACGGGTCATATCCTGATGAGTTGTTCCGTTACCCAAATTATATGGAGTTTGATGTAGACTCAAATGACTACGTTATATATTTTGACTGACTTCACAGTTTTTGTTTCTTCTCTTACTGATTGATGTATAATTATTATCAAGATGTAGGCAAACATATGTTAATTATCGTTGAATTTGTATTTCGACAATAAATTGAAATATGCGAAATAGTAAAGTTACGTGGTTAAGTTTCTATGAAAGGTTTCGTTCGCTATACTTCAAAAAAAATGGATTTGCAAAAACTCTTTACTGACTTTTTTTAAACTATTTAAAATGAATAAACTACTTGAACTTCTTGAAACTTCTCTAATAATTTAAAGCTCATAGTGTCTAATAAATTAATGTGCATTTCATTATTGCAAGTTGATTTCCATACGACCGTTACTACTTGGCACAAGTTGCTGCCGATGACACACGTTCATCGAAATTATTCAAATTGTAATAGTTTCCTTTGCAATTAGGCTGTTCAAAGAACTGAATACAACCCTTGGGACCTCCAGAAGACTGTTGCAGGCAACATTCCTTCATTTTGGGATCTGTTGTACAGGCTAATGGGTACAAGGTGAACCTGTAATAAGGTCTGATCCATGTGTCTCTGAAATTAAGGACCAGGTTTTACGTTTTACTTTGTACGCTTCGTGAAGTACTGTACTTGTTTACCGTTAAACAATGTGGGAAAAGTAAAGCATCCGAATATCTTCGCGTGTTCACGCTGTGGGGGCAATGGAAATTCAGTGATTGTGCCAATGTACGTAAACGTTGACGAATTTGTAATCCTGTCAACTACAATAGGACGCCAAGCTCTTCCGGTTTGTTTGTTGATACAGGCATGCCTAAACATAAGTCAAAAGTCGGTTACAATAGTGTCAATTTCACATTAAATAGCTTACCCATTTCCTGTTATTGCCAACACGATTATAAACTGCATTATCATTATCGAAAAATTCATTTTCTCTGCAGTTGGTGAGTATTAGAAATGAACTTGCTTGCCTTATATTCTACAACCTGTTTATATGAGTTGGGCAACGTCAGAGAGTATAGGGGATTGTATGACTGGCATAGCTGGACAGCGACAAGTCGGGGCACTGTGATACAACTTTTTTGGGGAGTTACAAAAAAAATGATTTTTTTTGCATACGGAAAAGTGGGACTAAATAGTTCAAATGTGGAAGTCGGAAATGGGGCTGGTAAAACTGCTGGGAATTAACCATTGGTGGGAGCAAAAGTGGTGGGAGTAACTTGTCTGAAGGTCTTGTAGTATACGTCCGTATAGGACGACAATTAAAGTAGTTGTCGACGAATGGTAAATAAAGTGACAGTAACTGTTACAACTTGCTTCACAAGAGCTTCACAAACTTGGCTGACTTTCATACAACTGAGATTAGAAACCTTCATAATTACTAATCAAGTAATTTAGCTCGTCGGTGATGATTCGGTGACATCTTCACACTTGGTGCTAAAATCCGTTGGTGCCAATATGGCGTCGGTGACAACTTCACGGTCCCCTTGCACGCGTTACATTTGGCAAACAGGCACCATCACCTTGACTTTTGTCATCCTATATTTAGAGCCGAGCCCCGCCAACTGCGACCCAAACGTTTAGCAGCCCTCTACTAACCACAATTTCAACATGTATTTGAAACACGACAAATCGCCACGAATCACCCCATTGATCCGCTCTTCCCTCCAGACACTCGGCAAGACCACCAACTACTTTTGGGCTCACCATGCAGCCCAACTGAACAATCCTTGAGTTTCGACAACCGCCCGTCTCATGTAACAGCAGCGGGGGGATTTGTAAACGTTATCCTACTCCCAACATTTATGGGTATTCCCGGGACCTTTTTGTTGGTCTCCTCATTCAACCACCATGTCAAGCTTTCCATTGTAGAGCTCCTCGTTACCGTTCTATTTATTATGTACAATGGTTTTTCAACTACATTCGAAACAGCAACCTTCCTCATCGGCAAAGAGCTTGTTCTGGGATGGAAATCCCTATACTCCTTACACACGTGTGCTGGAACGCTGAACAGACGTAAACCAGAAATGGATCACAATCTATTCGACTATCCTGGAATGGCAATGTTGGCTACCACTCTTCTGCTTTTCATGGGCCCTGATATAATAGTTGTAGCGTTACTCATTGTGAACAACCCACTGCCTCTATGCGTCATTCCAGGGACGAGATTTCCCACCTTCAATCCAATCCTGGTCTATCTTGTGGGTGGAGCATACATCATTCCAGCGTTGGAACTATCAAGAGAGTGCGCCCTGGTGATTTCAATTGCCGTTTATGCAGGTACAATGTACTTGAGCCCACTGGGTGCCTTAAGGACGGAGACAATAACATCACTCTATCTACGGAAGTCAAGGCTGGATTACACTCAACTCCAGATCCTCCTAGCGGCATACAAAACACCTATTCAAATTTTTGCATTTGGAGGTCAAACTCTAATATTCTTCATTCTTATTGTATGCAACTTTGCCGTTCTCAAACGGAGTGCGCTTCTTGACTCCTTCTCCGTCCTTGCGTTGGGCGTCTTCTCGGCACTGTTTCTGGTTGGGGCTCTGGTCTTGATGGGCGTGGCAGGTAGGGTGGATGTGTATTCATCCCAGGTGAAGGAGACTTTGATCCGCAGATCACAAGCAAGCTGGGATATGAGTCAATTGATTCGAGAGGTGAAGGCGACTTCTAAAATTAGAATCCCCTGTGGACTGAGAAACCCGTTTTTCTTCTATTCAACCAACACGCCCTTGGCATTTATGCAAAGTGTGGCTGACTATTCAATTACTTTGATGCTATCAGGAAACGACCTTTTGACGAAAGTTTTTCACATTTATATTTAGGCTCATTGAATCTTAAGGTACAATAAATGCAGTAGTTAGTAGTGTCACAGAATATAGTGGGTTTCACCGACCAGGTGGTCTGGGTGTGTCTCTTCCTGAAGGATCCCTATTTGGCGCGGAGCCAGTCATCTCAATCTCCGTCCCGTCTGCTCTGATGAGGCGATGAGCCCACGTCCACGTGACTGGTCGACCAGCCGTCGGATCATTCTCATCATAAGACAGAGAGACCACATACACAACGTGAGTTTGACCACCGGTATTGTCCCGAAAGTGTTGCCCCACTGTGTTTTCCATATCCACCCAATCCCCTGGGCCGAACCTTTGTTGATTTAGCTGTAGTTCAGAAGATAGGAAATTTGATGGTCTAACTGTGGCCCAAAATCCTTACCACCCAATTCTGCGGGGCAAGATTGTAAGCCGTGGGTGCTCCACTACCCGCAACCCCACCAAATTGTGAACCAAGTATATGACCCCGATCGTCAAACCCCTCAATCGCCTGAAGCCAATCGTACATCCATCGTCCTGAAAAATCCGTCCTCGC
>JAQGCL010000330.1:0-15784 GCA_034699605.1 Isotomiella paraminor | reverse complement strand
CCGTAAATGACAGGAACTGCGAGGCTGGTCATTACCAAGGTGTACACCACCTGGACCACGAATAATACAAGGACAGGAAGAAAGTTGTCGGAGCGTCTTCCGTTCAAACTTAGGATTGAAGTGAAGTACGGTGGAATGTCCAGAAATGCTAGGTTCACAGTACACAAAAGTATATTGGAGAGTATTCCCGTAGTATGTTGTAGAAGATAGCAAAATGCGATTAGTTTATGTCCTAAAGCGTTTGTCACCACCTTCGTATTCCCTGGAGCACCTTCAAATGACATGAGGCAAGTAATGTGGGTCGCGAACCGATCTGGATGGAGATATGGCTGTGTTCCTAAAATAGTTCCAACGGTATATGACATTGCGGCAAACATGACAAGTCCATTCTCAACAAAGTCAGACTTGCTTTTCGCGAAAGTGAAGTAATGAAGGACATGTTGGCCACAGCCAAAAGTATGAGACAATTAATGATACGCCGAGTCTTTTGATATTCAGCGGAATCCACCTTACGAACCTGGGGTGGGTTTTGCGACAGCGTGAACAGTGCCACTTTTAGGAAACGTAGGCTTCTAAGGTAAATCGTAAAGTGATGGAAATTTGAGAGAAATATTCCTTCTTTTCTAACTTTATTCATGGTTTTTTATTTGACGCGTTTTCTTCCAAAGCTTTCCACTGGGTGGTCCAGGCGTCAGTGGGGTTTACATACACGGATTGAATAGCGATATTGCCAAATTCGTAAATATTTAATCCATACGTTTTGTGCAACGCAGTAAGCGTCATTCTGGGTTGGTAATTACAGACATTTGCATACGTGACTTGTTAACGTGACATTGTGCAAACAATGATTGCCAATAGGCAAACATAAATAACTCAGATTTCGTCATCCCTAGCATAACCAAGGTCATTCTGAGAAACACACAAACCCCATAATTCCGAACTGTTGAATGACATTGATATGAAGGGAATATCGTTTTGAATTGACTAACTGACGCGATGATTCTGGTACCAGAGGATGAAGGTGTCACAAGTAGATAATTGATCTACATTTGTTTTATGAAGTTTACGTTCACACCAGACTATTGCTACTAAAGTTCAATATATCAATGTTTTGCTTTGGTAAGGTTTCACGGGAATACCCTTTTAAAAAATTACATGAATTCCAAGTGTTAAATTCCTGCTCCTCACCTTCATCATATCCACCTTCCGACGTGCCCATACCAATTTCAAACGCAATTACTAGAAAATATCTCATGTTTGTAATTACCTCATTCCCACCCTCCAATTAATTGCGATTGGTTATTCCTTAACGAGGAGATCATTTACAATTTAGTCTTGTGTATATCCTGAAGACAACTTTTGATGCTACAAACAGCTAAACGACAAACGATACCAGGAAAATTTCATATTATCAAAAGCTATTCCACTATTTCAATTTTTGAAACAATGAAATTCTACAACACGGCAGTACATTTTTGCCCCATTCCTGTGTGGCTTCTACAATTGGTAGCAGCCGTACCTTGGGATGAGTGGGGGTCGTCTGAGACCCCGGTTCTCCATCCAATCCTGGATCACAACAACAACGACGCTCACCCACCCTGTCGGCAGACGATTCTATTGTGGAGCATGATGCTGAATTTCTTTGGACCACGGTCACCATCCATCGTAAGAAGAGGACACACTTTCTAGGATTTGAATCGTACAATGGTTACCTTGTCATTTTCTTCGAAGAATAGCGGGAAATGTGAAGTTCTCCTTTTCCCCGGCTCTCAGATTCGGTCACCACCCGGGTATCCGTCCCCCTCTCAGTTCTGATGACGTGTGATTTAGTCCAACATTGGTTTTCCTGAACCAAACGATCTGCACAGGGGAAATCCACGGTACAACATGTATGTCATTCTGATACCTTGCATTGCTATGGGAAAGTCTCCGAACTGGAACCTTGCTGTCAGCATTTAATGCGAACTCTGTAACACCACAGCCCTATTGATTCTCTACAACTCAAATTTTTTGAGTGACAGGTTGACAACATTACAAATGCAGGGGATACCCGAAGGAGTGTCCATTTCTCGGATTGCCTCCACCCATCCCTTCTACCGAAGAGGCACATGGTGTTTACACTTTGAAAGAAGCTATCTCTCTGGGTCCTCCCACCTCAAAGACTATTTCTATCAGGCTTGGTTGAACGACTGGGTGAAGGACGTTCTTGACCGGGCAAACGGATCGGTGAATAAAAACTGCCCCTACGAAGAATACAAGGTGCATTCAGTAGTGTATAAGGACTTGGGTGCCCTTCCGATGACCGGGATTGAGGAAAGGATCCCTTTTGGCATATCTGTCTACAAGTACCTGACTTGTGCATCGATTCCAAATTACTTTGATGATGATGATTATCCAGATGTACGCCAAACCCTTTGAATTGGAACTGTGGCTTTCCCTTGGAGCTGTAATGGTCTCAATGGCGGTTTTCTATACGTATTGGGAGAATAGCGGAATTGGGGTTCGAAGTAGCACAGATGTTAGACGAATGCTGCTTCTTCTCCTAAGCTCCCTTGTAGAAGACTGCACAAGTCCCCCTGCACACTTACCCAAAAGACTTTCGTTCCGGCTTTCTTTTGGGGCGTGGTTCTTAGTCTCTACAGTCCTCAGCTGCGGCTACATTGGAAACGTCATCAAATTCCTAAATGTACCTCCGCCACCAAAAGTATTCGATACGTGGGCCTCTCTCCCATGCATCTACGATCCGAAGGCCGATTTGTCATCCACAAAAGTATTGGAATACGCGGCACCGTTTACCCAACCCGAAAGAATTTATATCCGCCATTCACTCCGAGAGACGAGTCGACAATTGCATCGAGATCTTCGCTGACGCCCTAGTAGGCAGTTTCGTCTACGCCTACGTCCACTCAACAAAGCGGGGTAATCACAGTGTTCAACTCTATCCGGTCAGCATTTTTTTCAGAGACTTGTACGCCGCCCTTTTTAATCTTCCAGTTGATAGGAGTTCTGGTTCTACCCGGAAACAGCTATTGCTAATACATGGATTCATAAGGGCGTTTAACGGTACTCGGGCCCTCCCACGATACACCTTAAGCTACTACAAAACCTACAACCCCGAGAAAGAAAATGAGAACGGAACCGCGACGATTTCTGCTGGGAGAGACAGGGAGCTTGCAGAGATGGAGCTTATCAAATGTGACAACACAGCTTTTGCGTACGCAGTATTTTCTCATGAACCTCGTGATCTGCAGTTGGAGTACTTCAAAAGTACGTATCCTACCATCCCTTGGTATTCCAACCGCGTAAGCGAGAGCGTCATACCGTCCAGCTTCATGGGAGCAACGTTCAGAGTCCCCCATAGAAATGGGGTTACAGACTGGTTCAGATGGTTTCAGGCCACTGGTGCCCTGAACAGGGAGATCGTTCGGGTGAAGACGGCTTGGATGACGGAATTGAAAACCACAATGGGTGCCATTTCACCGTCAATGCCAGGCGACGGGCAACCTGAACGCCTCTTCCTTAAGAACTCAAGCGTGGGGACACTTCTCTTTTTGTTTTCGGTGGTCCATGGAATCCATGGTCTTTGCTATCCTGTGCCATGCAATCCCATCCAATTCATAGCGTATGAAAACAATGATATGCCATAAATATCACTGATAAAAACCGCAGCCATTTCATTTTGAGTATTCAATTTACTGAGCATAATAGTTTATTGAGAATTCCAATTAACCAATCATTCCATGTCTACAAAACCGAATTTACAAGCATTTGCTCCATATATTAATGAAAAATGGTATACCTACGAAGGTTGAACGAAAGTTACCCGCATTTGGTTACCGAAGGCAATGGAATCAAAACCAAACCGTAAACCAATCTTTGGGAAAAAGGGCACGACATGATATCCAGTCAAGTCAGCAAAGTGCCATAAACCTGAAACCTCTTAGACACCACGTACAAGTCACATTACCCGATTACCGCTTCGTTTCTTCGAAATATACAGCTGCACCACGACTATCCAAGACAAGGTGGTGAGAACTGGAGCACCGTTTCATTCGTCGGTACGGTGGGGTGCTTTTGCGACCAAAACTTATGAACGGTATGACCATTATGAACGGTTTAATAACAGATACAAGATGGACGGATGTGTACGCCTTGGTCGACCACCATACCAAGGCCGCTGGATTTCCTTGGCCCAATCATCTAAGATTATATCTGGAAGCATGCCCCGTTCTGCAGTTGCTGCGTGGGACATTTGGGTGTACAGCTGAATGGAATAATTAGAAGCGACGGACAAGTTCACAAAACCGATTGAATCAAGTTCCGAATGAATCAAGTTGATCCACCAAAAATGCAAGGACACCTAGAATTCCCCAACTCTAGTCCTCCTTGAGTTCCACAATTGAAAGCATATCTCTTCAAAATAACTGAAGTATTTCGACTTTGCAAACAAAAATATCCCAGTGTCCCAATTACAACATGGGTGTGAGAAAAACGGTTCTATCGAGCGTCTATCGTACACCATTGCAGTGACCTTGGACTACCATGAGGTTTACGGATTTAGGATATACTTGGTACACTAATCGGCAGTCGGTAGGACACTGTGTCCAGAGATGGTAGTCCGCAGACGACTGGTCCCCGAAATGGTAGTCCGGAGACGACTGGTTCAATAGGGATGTCCGTCGGAGACTGGAGCGAATGCAATTTTATTCACTTATTTGGAAGTTGGTTTTCACATTGTGAGTAATCTAGGGTGCAACAAATATATTAAGTTCCATTAAGCAGACCCTAAGTATTGCTAGGAAGATCCTAACGTAGACAGATTGTGTACTGAAGGTATTTGTTTCATGGGAGGACGGCGAAGACGACAATTTGATCTGAGAAATTGTGGCTTGAGTGGAGGAGTATTAGATGGTTCAACCGAACAACCGTGTTCACTGCATTGAAACACGTTGGAATTATTGGGAGGGTACGACAAACGGATCATCAACGCAAACGGTTATGGCGCCGACAACAATGGTGATCCACAAGGCCGTTAACTCGAGTTCCCCTTGGTCTCCCCTCTTTAAAGCATACCCCTTTAAAGGAGCTGTAGTATTTCGACGAAAATAACCCCACGTCCCAACTACAACATGGGGATAAGGACAACGGGGCTATGGAGCGTCTATCCTGAACCTGGGAATTGCTGTGAACTTGGACTACCATGAGGTTAACCGATTTAGTATTAAGGTACATTGTAAGGTACATTTAATACAATAACCTATCCAATACTGACGATGGACGGTCGGAACCTCGCAAGCGGTGTAAGATCGCACACTCCCAGACATTTCCCGCGAATCATGCGAATCAAACTAAGGTACAGCACTGACGGAGGATTGGTATAGAAGGAAGGTTCAAACACCACAGGAAACCAGTTCATTCTGATAATACAAGGGAGTCGGAGTCGTCAATCACATTTCTTGCAGATATGCAACCTTTAATTCAAGGACCTATCTCAATGTGACACCAACGTCATGAATCCTTGCTGCAAGAAGGCTGATCTCGGGAATCTCTTACGTTGCTAGGATTATTAAAAGAGGTGTCAACTTCCCCTGTTGCCTTCGTAACTCTTCAAGGGTATGAAAAAATGATATACGCTAAACAATTGCAAAACAGAAATGTATACAAGTGCCACTCCCCAAGTACAGTCTGGGGTTGGATTTCAACATATAAAAATGGAAATTAAAGTAAGAATATCCTCATTCGTGGTATTCCTTTCACTTCTCTACACATGGCTTTTGCCATCTCGTTTCAAATAACAGTCTATTAGTTACAGGTTGAAATTAGTTTCTTCAAAGTATAGGAACTCTGGATATAATTCAATGCACTCAAATCCTCATTCCAATACACAAACGTACCTGTTAGGAAAAAATGGAAAACCTATTATTAAAATGCATTATTAAAGCGACTCTACGCGGGAACCACCGTGAACCTTTGTCTTCCTTTAGTTCTCTTGAAAGCCTACACCCTCAAAAGAGGATACAAAAATATCCCCGTGTCCTAACAACAACATGGGTGTAAGGAAACCGATCCTAAACCTATGGAGCGTCTGTCGTGCACCGTTGCAGTTACTACAAGCCCATGATATTATCACTTGCTTTACGTAGACAGCCACCACACCAACGGCAAAAACAACGTGTTAGGCATGTCCCTTGCTTAAACTTATTTTGGTGCAAAAACGTTCGATGAAAACATACATCAAGTATGTATAACTAACCAACAAGAAGGAGCAGGAAGGAAAGAAAACGGAACTTTCAATAAGTGGTTAACTATAGCACTAACTACACACTAACTTAAATAACTCAAATTCACGAAAAGCACAACGACTCAACAGGGTATTTAAGCGAACTTAATGACACGGGTTGACCCATCTTTAGCCTGGCATGTACCGGCTGTACGATGACAGGCCGAAATTAATTAATTGCGTTATATAATAATCTCAAAGTCAGATGAAGAAAGCAACTCTTATTGAAAAATAGTCATTGATTGGAAATAAGAATGCATGAGGCGTAAGGCAGCATCAATAGGAAGGCAAACAAGTTAAGAAGAGTTTTTTAAGTTTTTCATGCCACAATTGAGGCATGTGGCATTAAGAGTGTGGGTGGAAAATGTGGAAATGCATGGAGAGGATTGGCACATGATGCGTTGTGGGATAGGATGCGACGGAGAAGAAGAGGAACAATTCCACCACACCGCTTTCTTATGGACAGAAACGTTTTTATGTCCCATATGTCAAGGGATTGACATATGTCTTATCCCATTTGCCTAGTTCTTTATTGTGTACCTGCGGACCCTTCGACAAGTTTGCAGGGAAATTGATGGTCCACAGCCAAAGAAAAGCTGTTCGCAAGGCCATGAAATGGAAAAGTGAAGGACAAATTGAAGAAGCAAAGAGTTGCTTAAAAATGCGTGGTGAGATAGGCTGGAAAGCGACGATGACGATGGAGATGGAACGGTTATATACAAGGCAGTATGCCAATGCACACACAGACATTCCGTATACAACACACAGTGTGTCACATAGTGTGGCTTGTGCAGCTGCTATTTGTATTCTCATCCGGTCATCATCATCCCTCTCCAGCATATCTCACAACGCATTTTTGCTCAAGTCGTCTGCAATGGCTTAAAAATGGGGTATCGTGGGCTACATTTATCGAAGGGAAATACAAATTTGTCTACTTGAGCACCAAGAAGGGGTGACCCACGAGGAGATATGTAAAGTCAGGTGTCAGACGCAATGAAACTGAAAACGTGCTTACATGACGGAATTGCAGAAAGAAGGACGACAAAATGAAAAGGTATGAGATACCTAACAACATCACCAAGCGGCAGACAGTGCATATTGAAGTTATGATTCACGTACACATACTGAAGGTTGCACTGTGGCATCCAGTTATAACATTTTGTCATAACAACCAACCAAATAATTGGTGGAATAAGAGAATAATGTAGCACCAATAGCATTCACAGCATCTCGATTGCTACTATGCGCGAAGTTGCAGATGTATTACAAGGGGGATTCCGGTATTCGTGTACCCTGCATGATTCAGGACTACATGCAAATGAGGAAACGTTCTGCAGGGTTGCTGGAGTAAGAACATTAACAGTATTATATCCATGCCTTTTGAAAACCCATGGTGAAAGTGAGAGCAAGCAACCCCACGGTTAGTCCAGTGTCGACAGTTTCCGGTGACCTTAATAATTTTATTCCGAGGAATTTTGTCTTTATATTTTACCAACTTCAACCCAGTTTTAAAGGGGCCGTTTGGATGTCCTTGTGACAAACAATAAATTACAAGACCTTCTTGTTATTCCTAATGGCCCTCTGCATTCGTGCTCCTTATATGCTACATTGGAGTTGAAATTTCCAATTAAGTGCCAAACCACCTTGAGCATAACGATTAATGATTTATTTCATTTTGTGATGACCGTGGACCAGGCTTGATGTCTTGACGTCTCCCGAAATCCAAAATAACGGTGATACATAAGAGGGCGCGTCCACGAATACATTCACCAGTTCAAATGTCACCAGTACTCGAGTCGATAGATTAAATAAGTTTGTGTACATTTTTATGGAGTTCAAGTTATGTTTAATGCGCGTTTCGGTTTCCATGGCTACACGAGCAATCTCATGCTTTTAATGGGAATACGCGTAGTGAGTCGTAAGTCGTGGGCTAAAATAAAATTGTCTGAAAGTATTTTCATACGAAAGAGAAAATCGTTAGTTGCCAAAATTGCATTAAAAATCTGCATTATAAATGGTAGCATTGGTGTCAATGGAAGTTTAGAAACTTTCTAGCTGCGACTGGGTACATTATTGGGTTTTCTAATTCCAATGACAATTACTGCAATTACTGCATTCAACAGAGGCATGCCATTCTGCTTTGGGTAAGATTCATTGTGTGTGGTTATCGTTGTGTGTGGTTAAGTTGTTTAAATCTTGCATTATCCGCTATGTAGTACATCCTGGTAGGTTAGAGCGAACATGCTATCATTCGCGTCACAGCACTCAAAACAGAAGACAGTTTCGAAGCCACCAAGTTACTTGTTCTCCTGCCAGGACAGGGATACCAATGCCCAACCCAACGACCAGCATCACAAAACATATGAGTAGATTGGAGTAAAGTGTCTGGGCTTCGAACATCCAACTCTGTCCAACAACCGGAGGGATAGTGAGCATATCGTCGTAGGCATTCCACAGCCTCCAACGCTCTAAGAGCCCCGAATGAAGTATGCAAAGAATCACTGATCGCAATCTGCGTGTGGCCCTTGACACTGGGAACACCGCTGTCTCAAAGTCATCCAAAAAGTCATCCTTACTGGATTTATACTCTAGGCGGGACAGGTGAGAGCGGCCTGAACGTCCGAACAGTTTTCGTATCATGTCCCGCCCTCCTTCTGCAGCAAAGTAGTGGCTGGCTGCAACAAATGCCGAACCTTGGCAAGCCGCGACTTCAACTGCTGCGTCGGATGGCAGTCGAAATCCAATTGACATGCCGAGGTATGTACCGATGTCGCTTTGAGCAAGACGACGGTTCATACTTTCCAAAAGTACCTGTCGTTTGCTGGCGTCTGGCGAATAGTATGGGCTACTTGATTGGTTTCCTTCAATCAGCCGCATGATGCTGTGTGCATACGCACATGTATTTTGATTGGTCAGTTCGGCCGCATCATAGTGAGCCTTTAGTACGTGGCAAAGGGTTTTGCACAAACTGTCTACCCGGATGCCCTCATATTTCACCCGTGAATCCCAGTCAAAAGTCTCTTCCATCCAGACATGCCATTTGTTCATAATGAATCCGTCGTAATCGCTCGTTAGCTCCCGAAAGTTTCCCAGGTCAACCGGCAGGTATTCCAGATGTAGGGGGACAAACGGCAAGAACGAAGGAGAGCTTGCTATCTGTAGCAAATCCGAATGTCCGAGCACTTTGTCGAAAGAGTCCGCCACTTCGGAGTTAAAAGGAGCAGATATGTCATTTGTCAACACGGCCAAATACAGCTGATTTAGGATCAACGTGAATAGACTCCACGCCACCAAAAGGATTTCAACAACTGCGTCACGTTTTGATATACTCGGACTGGATGGTGTAACTTGCATTAACGACAATGTAAGATATGAAAGCACTCGAGGCATGTCACCCATACATTTGCCATTTGGACAGTAAAAAGAAATAATAGATACGATGATAGAGTAGATAAACAAGGTTAAGGCCAGGGTGAGCCATACTTGCCAACTGAAAGGTGCGATGTATGCCGATACACTTATGATGGATCGATAAGGGGAAGAACAGCTATACAGCTTGTAACCACTTCGCCGTAGGAAAATTACTACCAACAAATCAAACTCAGGGTTCTTCCTCTTGTTCGTATGCCAGGAAATGTCCAAATCCACTCCATCTGTACCATTCATCATATGTTGAAGGCAAACATCCATGTACAGTGTGGTTCGCTCCCGAGTCGGGAGTTTCCTAGCCCGACGAAAAACATCCTTTTGGGTCCACCCGTTTCGATATGTTATCAACCAGGTCCGCCGACGAAAGACAACTGTTGCTGAACACATGATATCAAATTTTTTCACCCGTCCAGAAAGCAGACCGGCACTGGTCACAACCTTCGCATCCTCTACAACCGCCCTACACCCGGACAGGTAGACAATTCCTTCAGATTCCACGTCAGCAACCACAAATACGTGGTAATGCAGGTACATATACGGTCGTCGAAATAGGGCCATGTCAATTGTTTCGGAACTGAGAGTGTGGCCCCCTTCCTCATAGATAAACAATAGAAGAGTGGCCACGAACTGTTCCTTGCGAATCGAAGGCCGATGAGGTGCGAGCAGGGGAATTGTGTTTGAATACCTCAAATGGTCTTCCGAGGTCATGAATAAGAGAAGGGTTTGTTTGAGCTTCCCGGAGAAAGAGCGACCGAGGAGTGGCGGTGTTGTCATGATTTGATGGGAGTCACCTCCTCCGCAGTTCCTCCTACCACATGCGTATCGGACTGGTTGCTCTAGCATTCCGTTGATGGCCAACTTCGGACTCCATTCAATGATGCCTATGGAGCCATCCAAAAAACCGTTTATAGCTGAACTGATGATGTTGGAGAAGGAATGGGTGTCCTGCTGGACTCCGCAAAGGACTGTGCATACACAGAGGCAGGTCCATCCGTACAGCAGCAGAGATTGCATTATTTCGATGTGGACTATTCTTCTGCCATTGGGTGACAAGGAGACCACTACTACGTAAGAAATACGGAATGGAAAAGACGTAGACAATACGGAACTTGTGGGTGCTTGAAGCAATTTACACATACTTGAATTTCTAATGAATAAAGTACAAACAAATGAAGTACGACGTAAGTTTATTCAACCTTTGTTAATCTTAAAACTTATAAACGTGCTGAAAGGAACAAGTGCAGATGAGCGTTGAACACTGTATACCAATACCAGTCTACACTATGCTCTACAATATACCAAAACACAAAGAAAATCATCCAATTGTGGGACCTGAATTTCATCATCATCCTTTTGTTGATTTTAGAACCACCATCAATGCCGCCGTCAGTCTATACTTTAGTAGTCCATCCAAATCGCACGGATGCCTGCTAAAAACAGAGTGATGTGTATATGCAATGCGTCATGAACCGTCCTGTGACAATCAGATGTTCTTTGTGGAATTTATCCGCATAATAATGCGGCTGTAGTAAAATATCCATCCAAAATGTTACGAAGCTGGTTATACACACAGAACTCTACTATACGAAATGGGGTGATTACAGCCATGTAATCCATTTTTCTTTTGCGTTAATTAATGAAATAATCTTAATTGCTTTGTAATGTACTACAATCTAATATGTAGTTCCAATGTATCTTTCTTCACATCGAAAACACGGCCTACCAAACTTTAGCTTGGGAAAGCTGATCTAACAGACTCACACAGTCAAGATAAACTGGAAATATTTCTTTATTTTAATTAAAGTCATTGTGGCATGACAGATTTATGTTCCAGACCAATGATACATCCTTCATCTTACTCATTATGCCTTATTTATTTGGCTTACTTGAGTGGGCAAGTTTGTGTCATGTCGTAAGTAGGAGATAAAACTGGTTTTGCTTCGCATGGTCATACAAACCGAGTCTATTTTGTTCTACACAGCATAGCATTGAAAGCTGCCATGCATATACTCTTGCCACTCTCCTATTTTCTTAATGTTCTTAATTGGGCAAGTGTCAATTTGGCAACTTCAAATTTATCACTTATTGCAGACACCTAAAAGACTGCTTCTACCTACATATGTACTCCAGGTATCGTCGCTCTTTTTCATGGCCGCAGTTCACCGTCTGCAGTTGTAGTTTTCTGTGAGTCAGGCTGGAAGAGAAATACGCAACCTGCCGTGGCACAACTTACACAATTTACCGAGTCCACTTTGATTTAAGTTTGACGTGGTGGGAACCAAGATTGACTGAACTAGCTGTGGATCGATTTAGTGAACTGGGATACGTTTATGAAAATGCCAAATTATGAGTTAGTTGCATCCATAAGAATTAACGCAACTCGGATTTACCGATAAATATACGATAAACAGAAAGGCTGTATTCAATGGTTCAGACAGGTATAAATTCAAGTCAGTGCTTCTATTCACGACTTGACATGGATGGAAATTTGAAGTAAATACCTTTACCGATTTGTGTAATCAGGACTAACACAGTTTGAGATTTGGATAGAGGAAGTCCTGTTACTGATTTACATATGAATAGGTTACGTATGAATAACTGTTCATATATGAATAGGATACACTCCCGTCAGGGAAACTAAAATCGTATGCGTCATGCGAAACGATCCTGGGAATATCGATTACAAAATAGAATAAGAAATAATCTAATGATGATGACGACCTTGTATTTGTAGATTTATGCACATCTTCTTTTTCAGAGCCAGTAATAATATTACCCAGATTATACTATGCAGAATTTTTTATTTTTATTTACAACGTTGACACTGCTTCGGGCTTTGACTCCGTGATTATCACGAATGAATTCATTTTTGGTGTGGTGTATGTTGCTGATGACGACCTTGGTGTCATACTAGTCTTTGGGAGGAGATTACTCGGGCTGCCTTAGTACTATGAAAATCAACACGTAAATGTTATCTAAATCTGATTTTTGTTAAATTTTTGTAACCTTGTTTTATTTGACTCAACAACAGGTTTTGATGTTGTAATTGTCGTCATGGATGTAAGATTTAACGATGTGGTTGGTGCTGGTTAATGTAGGCGTGTATATATTTTTCCCATGAAAAAAGTCTGACTCAGTCAGGTCTCTAAATGCACGGAAAAGCCGATGCCTCGTTACCTGTCTGTTCATGTCTCGTCCATTTATTTCACGCTTCGCGGGATGAATTGTAAGCTGCAATGAAGATGTGGGCGATGATGATGGAAAGACTAGAACCGTCCTATATAACACATTTTTCATGAGTGGTTGTTTTCTTTGAATATTCTTCTTTAGGAAATGAAGAAAGATAATGGTCTCTTCTTCTCAACACACTCACGCAGATGGGGAGTTGAATAGCTTGTTTGAGCTCTCTTATTCGCTGGTTAGCTTGTCGTAATGTTTTCATAGTTGAACCCGTGAAGTGAACCCAAGGGTCTAAAAATTACTTTAAGCAAAGGTGAGTATAAACTACATGTTCCTGTACATTTTTTACTCTACAACATGTTAATTAAAATTTGTATTCCACAGTGAGTCAGCGCGCCGCCCTACATGCAATCCGAAAGAACACATTTGACATCACTGTTCCTGCTGTGATTGTATTAGTAATTATATTTGATGGTAGTAGTGAATACAATGGTTGAATGTTCCATTTCTGTGCCATTAGCGCCTATTAGGACCCTGTACTCTCCGGTACAAGTCCCTTGACGACGGACAAATGATAGGTCATGTCAATTGACCACGGGCACAGCAAGTCACATGACGAGGGTATGGTGACGTGTCCTGCAGGGCATGTCAAAATGACAACGGAAAAAGGTCAGGCCTTCCAAATTTCTACAATCGTTCATACAGTACAAGAACGACTTTATGTTGAAATCCTGAATTTGAGTAAAAATCAATACAAAAACCAACAACGGAACAAATGAAATGAAATTTTTTAAACATTAAATCTAAGTTTGCTATTGGTATTTCCACTGAATACAATATTTCGACAAAATACAAAAGTATTTAAGCCACACAACAGGACAACAGGATTTGTGAAACCGTGAGTGTGTCAGGTTTTCCCATGCTCTCTACTTCCAGCAGTGAAGGATGAATGTACCTTGTACATTTAGTCACTTAATATTGACATGGAGGTGGATGATGGAGACGTGGATGTTGTGGACCCTTTGTCCAGCGGGATTATTGTTGTTTTTGACCCTTAATGACCAGTAAGGAATGAGAAGAAGGAATGTAAAGATATCAATTCTGCACATTTTTAACCACCACCTTCTAAAAGATTTTATATTTTATATTATTTTCTATATACGTCGCGCACATTCTACAACTGACGCTTCTATTTCTATTCCTAGCGTCCTTTCTTGCTGCAAGATTACTTCTGGCTCCGACCAACACACATTTCTTTGGCTGACCTTATTTTTGAAGGAAACTTCATCAGGAAAGGAAAAGTCAAGCAGCCGCCCATTCATCGTTTGACAGATTGTTTCTCCATGCCTATAATGATTATGTTTGTTCACTTGCACAAAAGTTCATAATGCTATATAAATTGGAATATCTGCTTCTCCGGTTTTGACCATAACGTTACGTAAAGTGGCCTCAAATTAAAACGGAAAAAAGTCATTTCTTTCATGTGTTTACATGAGAATAATTTCTTTCAGGTCCATTTAACAACGGGCTTCAGTTAAGTAAATAATTATTTACGTTAAAAATAATGTTTTATTAAGTTTTATATGGTATATACAAGCATAGACTTTTATGTAAGATACAAACAGAAAAGGTCCATTGGATCCTTGAGTATTTCAAGGCCAGGTACCCCCACCTACCTTGGTACCGTAACGTGGACCAGGAACCCATTCTCTCATTTATGCTATATTTTAGTATTTTGGTCCATCAAAATTCACCCTTTCTACAGATTTTCAACTGGTATCGAAACACGGGACTGTTCCCCAGAGAACTGGAGATCGAAGGAGACCGAGACCGCGAATATTCAAGAGGCTCTGACCATGTCTTCTAAGAAGGAAGTATTGATTTGGAAGGGGGAGGAAAAAGGCGTCACTGAGCAACTCTAGCGTGAGAACTGTGATAATTTTGCCGTGTCTATTTTCTGGGTCGTCCTGCTTCTTTCTCTGCGTGGAAGTCATTCTTCGCTCCGCCTTTCGTTGGAACCTGTTGACGTGGTTCAGAATCCGCAGGGGGTGACTGGGTATGATCACGTGAGACAGTTCCCTACTTGAGTAACACAACAGGACCGTACGTATCACCAAAATATTTTACAAAACCTGCCGCGCCTGGGCGTGCTGTTGCGTTTCATTGGGAACGAGCGTACATCCGTAAATTTGTGCATCATTAAGTCACAGAGCATACGCCATCTGGGACCGGCTACCGTTAGAGGGACCCGCACAAGTGACTTGTGACACACTAGATTATATGGGTCTTTTTCCATGTCCAGAACATTCCATTATCCAGCGAATCTAGTGGAAAGGTAGGGCGTGACACAGGGTACTTTCATTTCTTTTAAAAGCCTTGCGATTGCCAGCTTGGGTGCTAACTTAGCTTTGATTAAGAAAGCGTATACTCTAAATTGCGTGCCAGAACAAAGAAAGAGGGATCCTTAAGTAATTAGAAAATACATCCAAGCGGAGTCACAACTCTCGATCGATTAGTGCCTAAGTTGGACAAGTCTTTGTTAAAAGTTCTACATTTCCACCTGAAGTCAAATCAAGACAAATCAAGTTTTTCGTTTTAAAAACTTTTTATCGATTTAGATTGAATACTGGAATCTGTTGTAGCCTTGTTCGGTTAACCCCAAAACAAGATGGCGATGTTTCTAGAAATTGTTGTCTGGCTCTTTGCAACCCTTCGTCTACTCATGGCGATTGGGAAAGGAGACAAGCAGGGGTGGGGAACGTCGGAAGTACCCATGCTCACCAATATCCTAGACGAAAACAATCCAGGACGACCACCATGTTGGCAAACCTTGTTTCTTGAAGCGAAAATTCCTCAGACACCCCAATTCCTTGGCTCCCGCTCCCCGTTCATGAT
>JAQGCL010000329.1:0-15784 GCA_034699605.1 Isotomiella paraminor | reverse complement strand
TTACTCAAAACAACTGTTGTAATGTCTGTACTTGTAGAGACAAAGCTTCAATTTCTCTCGCTTGCAGCATCGGTGATCCTTGTCCAACTCATTGTTGGAGAAACCCCGTATGTCGCACATGACCTTCGAGCAGGTGAGATAGTCTTGGTCAAGTGGCATCTCAGAATCGCAATTGACTTTGGGGTCGATTGCCCTCCCGCAGAAGGTCGTTATGTCCATCGTGCGATTCCTGTGATTCAGACCACAGCTCATATAGATGGTTTGTGTCATTACAGGCCTGTCTCAATTTGGTGCCATCTAGTCCAAGCCATCACGCAGAGATATAGGTCACGCAGAGACATCTTTTTTGGAGAATGTGGTCACGCAGAGATATAGGTCACGCAGAGACATCTTTTTTTTGGAGAAAGTGGTCACGCAGAGATATAGGTCACGCAGAGACATGGGCCGGTGCTGTTACAGCAGTGGCCCAATTCGTAACCCCGGTCCTCCGCTCTTCCAAGGACCACCAATAAATAAGTGACCAACAAAGTAATGGTTAAAGCGAAGAGCGAACCCATGTTCACAAGTGTAAAGGGTAATGGGAAATAGATGTCCTCTAACAATGGTACATTTCGTGTCAAATATAATATAAAAAAAATTGAGGTCGCTATATTGAGAACGCGGCCTCAGCAATACGCGATATGCTGATCGCAAGCTTTGCAAGCAGTTTGGTTTCGCTGATTGGACTTGATTGGAAGGCATAAACTGAACAGAGATTTATTTTAGCTTTATTATGCACACAGATAGATTATAAAATAAGTGTCACACGTACATCTAGAGACATTGTCAGGTTGACTTCCGCAAGACCAGCTGATAGCTCTTGAGCACCTTGAGCTCAAACATCAGCTGTCCAAAGGCTATCAGGATTTGCGATAGTTTCAAACTTCTCTCCGTTTTCTCTATGGAGGAATTTTGTTGCTGCGTCATGATCTCGGATATGGCTTTAGCTGTCTTTTCAGCGTCTTCAGTGACGTCTGTCGTTGTCTCGATCTGTAATCCTTGGGCCGCGGCTGCTGTTTTAATCTACAAAAATACGGGATAAACAAAAATGGAAGAAAGTCGATATTCACCACGGCTTACCTGTTGCAAGCTCAAAAGATAGTGTCCCCATTGATAGAATTGATGTCCAGCTACGAAACTAGGAGGAATCCCTGACTCTTCATCAAGAAGGAACTCTTGGACGAAAATCATACCTCCCGGCTTTAGAGCCTTGCTTAGGAACCCCATGAATTTAGACAAATTATGAAGATCAATTCTGAGTAGAGCATTGGTCAAAATGATTCTGTCGTAGGCTTCAACACTACTTGGGTCGGTCGCTAAATCTTCCCAGTATTCAGCTTGGACTACCTTGATCAGCTGTTGGAATTCAATTCATAGATTTAAAACCCCCTTCAATCCATTAACGGAAGCAACCTACGTCTGATTTTCCGTTTAGCATTTCTGCCTCCACAATATTTTCTACAACAGCTGTTACAGTCTTAATTTGATACTTGTTGATCAGCTGTTCTGCTAATTCTCCACGCCCAGGGTTCAGATCCAAAACGTTCATTCCTTTATCCAGCTTTAGAGTTTCACAAACAGCCTCTCTCCACCGCTGCTTAGCCTCTTGGAGCGTCGTCACTTCTTCACCAAAGGTAGCAGGTAACATGTCAAATCCCAGAATTGTGGGCTCTAACAATTTCCAAGAACGTAAAATAAATGGCGGGAGATTTGAATCACAACTCACCAAACTCCACTGATTCCTTTAATCGGACTGCTCTGTTCTTCTTCTGGAGATTGAACCAGTGCCACCTTAACTCATGGAGGTAGCCATTATCCGCCCTAACCCACCACTTGAAGGCCTTGGCCGAAGGGAACAATTTTCTCAGAATTTCCAACCAAGTCGTCTTCACTTCAATCTCATCTTTGAGAAAAGCATCTATGATTCCAACAGAGTGGTATCCGACCACTCTGGAATAAAACTTCCAATCTTTAATAATTAAATCTTCGCCGATTTTTAAGTTACACTGTTTGAGAAGCAGTTTTCTAGAGATGAAGGATAAAAGTGGAGATATTAGAAGAGAGGAATAATAAGCTAAATGTCTGCCACAGATGCAAAGGAAATCTAAAATTTGAATAAAGATGACGACTAACATTTTGACTACAGTGTCTCACAATGTTATTGGTCTTTCTACACTTCTCAACTGTCAGTAGATTTGTCTCGAAGAAGAGACCAACAAAATCTTTTTGCTTACTAAAAATGTGGAATGCTGTAACTTTTATTTCGTGTGAATGACACGCGAACTTAATAGTGTTGAAACCGGTTACATTGCGCGTTGTGGTTACCTAACGCCAATTTTGAAAGAATCCAAAGGTTTTGTAATTTGCATACATCTTTTAGGAAGCATTCTTTTTAACTGCTGCATTTATAAAACAAGCAGAGGATGCCCGAAGCCATAATAAAAATTTCAATAATTTGGAACCTGTTTGTGTACTCGTTCGTAGTAAAGTAAGCAAAAGTTTTATATTTTGTGTACCAACAAAATGACGCCCCCTAAAATGAATACCAAATGTCACTTGAAGCAGTTCCATTGTAACTAATTGGATTTCCTCTTTCTCATTCCTTGGTTTCGCAAGCTTGTAAAAATGATATTTTCATGCATGCCAGGTTTTGGTTGTTCTTTACTTTGGTAGCACAAAAAGATAAAAGAACCAAAGTGATACGTTGCGTGTCATCATTCATCAGGCAATGCCGTAATCTTTCTACAGTCAAATAAAGCCAAGCTAAAATCAACACGAACTCAAATCTTTGGTTTATCTCACACACAAATCACGAAATTCCTGGGAACAGTGAAGCCAGGAGAAATTATACGATTATGTATACCTTGAAATTGATAATCCCACAATACGATGGATTTGATTTAGTTATCCAGCTTAGATAGTAGGAATTTAACGGAACAAACAAGTCATCAATCAAAAGGTTTATCTCGTCCAAAAACAATGATTCTCGCCCATCGTAGATAAACACTTAAATGGAGCTTTACAGTTATCTGTCTGAAAACTCCTTTCATTGTATTCCTGGGCGTAGATGTGGACAATATGGCGAAATACTACAAGATTTTAATTTTAACCGTTTTGCTCTTAGCGAGCAGCTGTCACGGGTGGGGTTCAAGTGGGAGGGGAGGCTCCCTTCAAAATGAGGGAACGGAGCGACTAGTCCTAAACGCGGAGCGGGGGGCAGCGCAAGGATGGTCAGTTCAAGGAATGAATGGGACCACAAGTAAGTGATTGAAGACCTTAAAAATTTATTGTTAAAACATTCAATTTTTTTCAGATCTTAGGGTAAACGCTGAAGTCCCTGGCGGGATCTACACTGACTTGGAAGCCAACTCAATCCTCACTTCTGAAATCTACCACGACTACAATGACCTTGAGAACCTCTGGGTGGGAAGGACAGACTGGACTTACTCTCGTTTCTTCAACGTGTCAGCGGCCCTTCTGGCCAAGACGAAAGTCGTCATTGTCTGTGAAGGACTGGACACTATCGCGGACGTGTACATCAATGGTCTCCTTGTGGGGAAGGGGCAGAACATGTTTGTCCGCTACGTGTGGGATGTTAAGGAGGCTCTTGTGGTACGAAAAGGAACTTTTTTCTTCTGGAAGAATAAATTGTCATTTTTCTTAGGAAGGAGAAAATCTGATCCAAGTTGCCTTCAAGTCTCCTGTAAACTACGCCTACGAGCAGTATGTGAAACATGAAGTGGAACAAGGGTACCCTGTCCTGCCGGTGTCCCTCGTAGATGAGTACCGGGGTGAGAATAAGGCTCAAATGATACGAAAAGTGCAGGCCCATTTCTCTTGGGATTGGGGTCCATCGTATGCTACAAGTGGGATTTGGTAAATTTGATTAATTGAATGCTTATCAGGAAATGATAAGACCTTATCATTTCGGCAGGCAAGATATCTACCTGGAAGGTTGGGATGGAGCTGTGATAAGAGACGTCATGATATTTAACACACCTTCGAAACTTGAGCCTGATGAGACGGCGGGGACGACATGGACACTTATGGCAAAAGCGTACCTGGCAGCTGCTGCAATTGAGACTGGGACCCTGACGTTTCAGAGACTTGGGGCCTCCGGGGAGGCCCACAAGGCCGAGGCGAAGGTCACGTTGGAGCCCAAGTTTGCAGAAAAAAATGGTCCGACAAGAAAGATGTGGAAAGAGGATATCCCAGTCGAAGTGGAAATGACGGTTTCTGTAAGTTTCTATAACATCTTTGGCTTACCATCTTGTAACCTTTCAATGCTCTTTAACCTCACTTTAGGGCTTGGACGCCAAACTCTGGTGGCCAAATGGATATGGAGCGCAACCCCTCTACAACTATCGTGTCCAGTACGTCTCAGACAATAGGGTGGAAACGTCCACAAAAGACTTCCGACTTGGATTTAGAACCATTCAACCCATGCAACCATTTGTCAACGTCTCAGATCCTGAAAAGGGTAATTATAAACGTACAAAATGTGATAAGAGTTCCATCATTATGACATCATTCTCAGGTCGCCTGTTCTACCTTACGGTGAACGGAAAGGAAATCTACTCAAAGGGGAGTAACTCCATCCCTTTCCATGTCCTTCCTGAAAGGATTACGGAGGCAGAGGTGGCGTGGAAATTGCGATCAGCTGCAGAGTTACACACAAACGTTATCCGGGTTTGGGGTGGGGCTATGTATGAGACAGAGTGGTTTTATGACGTAAGATTTGCGTATACTTTTTCAAACAGCTGTTTCACCATGCATAGTTAAACAGCTGATTGAGCAAATTCTTTTTGTAGTATGCAGATGAGTTGGGAATCATTGTCTGGGAAGACTTCATGTTCGCTTGTGCTATGTATCCTGCTACCCCCGACTTCCTAGACAACGTTCTTGATGAAGTAGAAACTCAGGTGAGACGACTCCAACACAGAACAAGTTTGGGTGTTTGGGCAGCCAACAATGAGAACGAAGGGGCGTTGAGGCAGAACTGGTACGGCACAGAGTCAAGGTTTGAGACGTACAAGGCGGACTTCATCAAACTCTACATCGACACCATTATGGGGCGCGTTTGGAAGCTGGACCCTTCAAGGGACCTGCTCCCCTCTAGCCCTACCAACTGGCAAAGATCGGAAGACGAAGGGTGGATTTCCATGCAGCCGGGAAGCATTTTATACGGCGACAGTAAGTATCAAAAATGGTTTACTCACAGGTCGTTGAGCTTTCATATTTTTCAAGCTCATCCCTACAACTACGCTTCGGACAGCTGGGATTGGAACACCTTCATCCGGACACGATACGCATCAGAATTTGGATACCAATCGTTTCCATACATTGAGACCTTGCGTAGTGTATGTTTTATTGCACTTTAGCTAATTAAGCTGATCACGTCTAATCTTTAGATAACCGACAACTTCGACGAATGGACCTGGCACAATGACTTTGCACAACGGAGACAGCGACATCCCAAAGGACAGATGGAAATAGAGACAATGGCAGGTGAACATCTGCCCATTCCCGCTGACACTAACTCACCTGCCGCCTTTCCCGCCATGCTGTATTTGGCTCAAGTGCAGCAATCCATAAGTCAGAAGACGCAAGCTGAGTCTTTCAGACGATTAGCGGACAAATATGATGACAGTGATGGGAGTGGGTTCAATCGAGGCGCCCTCTACTGGCAACTGAATGACATTTGGGAAGGATGTTCGTGGACCGGATTTGGTACGATATTTCTCCGAGCTGACGTTTGCTCTTCATGCTTATTCGAATTTCTTTTCTGATGCAGAGGTCAATGGACGATGGAAAATGCTGGCGAATTACATGAAGCGTACCTTCCACCCGGTTCTACCCTCACCTTACAAGGACGCTAATGGCAATGTGATCATCGAACTAGTCTCGGATTCCCCGACTGCCATTACAGGGACCATGACAGTTCGGTTGTTCAATTTAGAAAGCATGACCCCTATTTTGCAGCAGACCACCAACGTCACATCTGTAAGAAAGTTGCTATGATTGATCAGCTGAACGACAGTTTTTTGGTTTCAGGAATACATGACATCCAAAGAAGTCTACCGTATTGCAGCTATGGGTCTTCAAGCTCTCGGTTGCGGCAATGATGCAGTATCGCCATGCATTGTGTACGTGACCATGCCAGGTGTTCCGGACAACTTCCTCTGGCTCCACTACCCCAAAGAAAAATCGATGCTCAAGGATCCAAATCTGAATGTCTTAAGCGTAGATGCGTCTCCAGATTGGAAGACCTTTGACATCACCCTCACAGCTGATCAGATTGCTCCCTTTGTGTTTATGAACCTAAGAAATGAGAACCATGGGTGGTTCAGTGACAATGGGTTCATTATGGTTCAGTCCCCCTGGACCGTTACGTACACTTCTGAGAGGGTCATGACGGCACAAGAGGTGGAAGCACAGTTGCATATTGAGACACTTTTTGATGTGACTCCTCTTGCTCCATAAACATAAGCAGTCAGATATGCCAAAATAAAGACAATAGGATGCAAAATTATACATGCACAATATCAGTATTCATTTTATGTCAATTTCATCGACAATTGAACAAGTTTCACCCTTCTTTTCACAATGGGAAGACACCAACAATTTTAGTTACAGCTGTACTATGACGCTATAGAGCCAGAACCTGTGCTTGACTCATTTTCAATGCATGGAAACTTGCAATTGACCCAATCGACTTTCCCACCTTCCTTAATCTCGAGTTTTGCTGCGGAACAGGTTTCCATCCGCACAGCACGATGGTTTTCAGCAACTATAACTGATTTGCCGAAGACTACACTCATGAAACAATGGGCATCTCCAAGGATCTTGTTATACCCTTGAAAATGGCAGTTTTGCATTCGCAATCGTGTCGAACTTTGAGACAATGTAATACCAAAGGCAGATTCAACACATTCCAAACTACGAAAATGGAAACATTTAAAATAAAATTTTGTTGTTGGTTTAGCGGGTTGCTACCTGTCTATTGGCCCAGTCAAAAAATCATGTTTTTTGAGGATTACAGTAATTTCAGAGCATCCGGCATTTGCACCTTTGATCTCTAACCCGACCTGTGAAGACCGTGCTACAAGAAAGTGACATCAACGTTATGGCTTGTTCATGCTGTAATTGATGAATCTCACCTTCGATATAAATCTCCACCCTTGCAACAACGTTGTCTACACCACGAAGAAGCAAAACTGGGGATCCAACGAAACACCAGGAAAACAATTTACAAGTTTCGATTTGGTTGTTATCTCCGGTCACAAGGACGGCACCTCCCACTCCTGAGCCTGTCCGAATGGTGATTCCACTCACTTTGCAGGCCTCACCAGAAATGTGCATGGCCACCTTCTCCTTGTCTCCCGACACGATCTCGGAACCAGGGTATCCAACAATGGTAACATTTTTTGTTTGGAGAGTAAAATTCCCACGGTATTTTGTGTTCCTGGCTAATGTAATGGTGTCACCAGGTTGACATGAATGTAAGGTCCGTTCCAACTCCGTGCCATCTTGAGGAGTCGAAGTGTAAGTTGTAGCCGACGTCGAGACGCTTCCTGTGTTTTCTGCTGGCTCGGAGAGGTACAAATCATTTGGAAACTTTTGTTTTAGCCGCTCTAAATAATGAGGCAATTTCAGAGTTAAATACTCAGAAACTTTCCAAACTGTCATACCACCAGCTGATACGAACGTTTCCTGGGTTAGAATGAAAGCGAGATTACTTGTAGTTGCGCGACGGCCACAAGTGCCCACCCATTTTGACAATATGCAAGAGAGCAATTGATAACTCGTGAAGACGCCGGGATTGAAAAGTGTGCGCCACTGGGTTATTTCCCCATCTTGAACATTTAGGCCTCCACAGAGCCGTTCCCATTCTCTCACCACGCGACTGTCGGTTTCCAAAATAGTAATCACTTTGTGAATCCTTACTACTGCACCCATAATGCATGTACCGCACGATAATTGCAAACCGCAGGTGGTACAGTCAGGCAGGGGTTTAGATGCAATACTTGTTGGCGAGGTGGAGAATAAATGTATTCTGTCTTTGTGTCCCAAAAAAATCATAGCATAGAAAATCAGTAGAGAACATAAACCACTTGAACATTCCACAGAGACTGAATTTGGAAACCAATTAACGATGACTGCACTTCAAGTGAGCGGTGAATAACTTCTCTCGACTGTTTACAAATCAAATCAACTCCAGATTTAATTGGATTGATATTATTCATAATTGGAATGTTGACAGAAAGATGTATTTCGTTTATCAATACTAATTAAAGCAACAAGTGAAATGTACAATCTAGTCTGTAATGGTTTTTTTATCAGACACTTTGCTTCTTCAAAAGATTATTATATAAATGAACTAGAAAACTAGAAAGTTTTCTAGTTTTTCTCTAATAAAACTAAAAAAAAGTACACGTATTCTCGACTTGACCCCATCATCGTCGCTTATTAAAATAATTTTTTTCATAAAGATTGTAGCCTCGTTCATGTTCTAAGAAAGAGACACTTTTTTGGATCGATTAATTCTCACATTGACGTAAATAGCATTTTGCATATTTGGTCGTTTCGTTCTCTTCTCTCACATTGCATATTCATTCGTTTTAGCGTTTGTTCTGAAGGAGTGGAGTTTGCCAAAAACTAAAACATTCAATTCATTGGACTTTTCCAATCCAATAAGCTTGGCATCGTATCGTTCTTGACATGATTTAATTTGTAAGCAAAGTTCATTCGTTTCTTCGATAAAGTTCAAACTCATCACATCACTTTCAACTGCCAACTCGAATTGGTCAAAAGTATAGTGTTACAAAATCATGGAATCACAGACAATCAACCTTCAAGGGGATCCCTTTAGGGGAGTTGAGACACGATTTGAGGCCTCCATCCCAGCACACGGGTGGGATGGAGTGTTGGACACCTCGAAATATGGATCCATGTGTCCTCAATTTGAGAGGAAGTCAAGAAGTGTGTTTGGAGAATAGGATTGTCTCTTCTTGAATGCCTTTGCCCCTGAGTTTACAGACAGTCTGGATAAATTAATTCCAGTCATCGTCTTCATCCGCGGGGGAGCCTTTCAGTTTGGAATTCATCTTGGGAGAGAATGGATTTTATGGAGAAAGCATAAAGTACTCAGACTTAAGTACTACGGTGGGATAATGATGGGGAAAAGTGAGACTGTGTACTTTACCCATCTTCTTTTTTCCATCGTCGTTATGACTCATTCTCTGACACACTTTGTCTTCGCCATGGTTCTCATCTTTGTCAGTTTCCATTTGATGATGATGGTCATCGAAAATACTCTACAATTCTGGTTTTGTTGTGACAAGGGTGGGTTGAGGGATGATGAGTGAGATGTGGTGAAGGTTACACACCTAATACATAGCATCACTTCATGTGATTCAACTTTTCATGTAGAGCATTTTCACTCGAGACCATTAGACCCAAGTTTTAGTTTCTTTCACTTCCAAAACATCCATACCATTTGATTCTAAAGCAGCTCTCTTTACTTTGTGATGGTGAATCACATAAAGTAAAGAGAGGACTCTTCCTCAATATCTTAAGGGAAATGACTTGAAATTTATTAACGTAAATGGGATCAATTATTCAGATCCTTTCGTTCCATCCAGTCGCATTTTTCTTTCCCACTCGTCGAACTTGGAATTAAAGAATGTTCAAGACGCTTCAACACTTGATTCAACAATGTTCAACACTTTTGTGCGTCGTTGTGAGTGCAGTGGAGACAACTACATTCAGTTAGTGATTTCGTACATCAGTTCATTTTCAGTATTTTAACATGCACTTTATATTTCAAGGTACCGTGAACTGTACCATCCATGGAAGCCTTGACATCGGAACGATTGACGGGGTGCAACTAGAGCACTTGATTGTGGCTTTTGTCGTGACTGCAGTCACCCACCTCGTCTGGAGTATCTTGGGATCTATCGTAGCTGGATTTAGAGCCTGTTATGGACTGATGACAAGTAAGTCGTTCAGTCAATTTCAATTCAATATTTTTACTCCCAATTCTTAATAATCAGGGAGAGGACGGTATGGTGATGTCAGTCTCACCAAATATGAAGAAATACGTTCCGGAGATGCATCTTCTTCCTTCACATTTCTAAACACTGGTGGGCGTAGCAACCCTATCAATAATGTTACGGTGATGCCCAAACGACATGCACCACCACCACCACCACCACCCCCTCCCAGTCCAGCAACATCACCACCACCTCCCAGGCGTACAACAACACCACCACCCCCTCCCAAGCCAGCACTCCCATCATCATCAAATCTGTTTACAATTTACGAAGGCGTTTATACGGAACTTTAGGTCATTTGAGTTGAGTGAGTCCTTCTTTAACAAAAGCAAAACACTTGAAAACCGAAAACATTGATTTGAGAATACTAGTTCATAATGAGAATATAAGAAAAAAATAATAGTTCAGTGAAAAATTTTCAACGTGTATAATACTAAATTTTACGTGATTATCTTATCTATCAACTACAACTAAAGTACATTTGACTGTTATTGACCCGACTCTCATTAACGCCGACTTGAAAACTCTCATTTTGTTAATTTATTGTACAAAAAACTTGTAGGACGATGATTTATTTGATTATGAGAATTTTAGCCTCGTCATTGTAGGTTAGTTATTCTTGCATGCTATTGTTTGCATGTGTTTTGAAGATGAAGTTCCTTTGGGGTACGCTGAGATTTGGATGTCTTATCTGCATTGTTGGTCATTGATGATGATGAATGGGTACTCTGCCGGTCCGTATTTAATAGGTGATTGTCCAGTACTAATGCTTTATTGTCAATGCCCCTGATTTGAGAAGCTTGTGCAAGACTTTGCCACCGCGTCCAAAAACTCCATTCCTTCAAAACTCCCGTCCCTCGTCATCCTAATTTCCATCCCTCGTCAAGGTCCCATAGTCGCGAGTTGATAGCCATTTATGAGTTCATGGATGTCTTCCTTACCTTCACGAGGAAGTCTACCAGGTTTTGCTTTTTGGGTGCCTAGAGTCCTAAGTCACCCTCCAATGACAGGACAAGCTATATACACAGTCTGGACTTCAGATGAGGTAGGCAACTGGGCCAACAGTTTGGTAGACTCTTGAATTAAACTTCATCTTTGAGGGACTCAAAAATTCCACTCACAAATTCTCTACTCACAAATTCCATAGCTGGACTATGTCTATTGGGCGATTGTTTAAGGTTTGACAACGTCAGGAGGAGGAACTTCTTGATCCATGTTGCTACTGCGACAAACGTAGAATCTGAAACCATCATCTGGTGATGAAGAACTGGGATTTCATCGCCACTCTTTTTTTCTTTTTCTTTCTTCCTTTAGGGTAAGAGTCCTTCACATAATCGTGGTCCTCCTCGAATGTGGAAGGATCAAGGCAAGAAGAGACACTTCTGGCAAGGTTGCAGGCCTCGTCATCGTCCATTGTAACTACAATCAGTCTTCCTAACACAGATTCGACAAATTAGGTTTCCTAAACATTGAGACTTCAATGACGAGGACAACCGTATGGTCCGGGTGGGGATCGTAGACAAACTATTGACAGAGAATTGACAGAGGCGTACATCAACTCGTGTCCATGTCACGACAGGTGTCATTTTTTTACAGACTTTCTCTTTACTTACACCTACGTAAGTAAATGAGAGAAGATGTCGAGGAGCGTCAGTTGTTTGAGAGCTTTGTGACGCTTCAACAACACCCTGGCGTATTTGTTCCCTACACTCCTTCTGCAATGCTAATACTTTGGCCTGCGAGTGCTTTGAGCTCTACTCAGTCGAGAGAAAGTGTGGAAAGGGTTTTGGCTCCAAGTGCTTATCGGGTGAGGAGTGTAATCCTGAAAAGTTCCTTGGGTGTAAATCAAAAGTCGGTTCAGAATGCCAAAATGAAGAAGAATGCGTCAAACAATTTAAATATTACTATACGAGTCAAGAGTGCCTATTTAAGGCGCATCGACATCATGGGGCAAGGTGCCACACTTCTAATATGTGCACTGAGAACGCTCGTTGTGACAACAATCTTTGCATCTGCAACTCCTCGTTCATTCAAGGAGAAGAGGAGGATGGGACTTGACTCCCATAATATTTACGCTTGAAGACTCCATCGTAGTTACGCTTTTATAGTCCGTTGTAGTTACGCTTTTATAGTCCATTGTAGTTACGCTTTTATAGTCCATTGTAGTTACGCTTGAAGACTCCATTGTTGTTGTAAAAACTTAAAAGTTTGTTTCTTTGTTCTTTGCAGGAAGATCCTGTCTCATTTTCCCATTATAAAAGTCTGCATCAGCTGCTTGCCACTTTTTGTGACAATGGCTACTTTGATCAGTTATGATCACTTAAAATTTGGGGGTTGTGATTCGGAGGGACAATTTAACTACGTCGTCAGGAAGGGGATAAAGAAGTGGCCTATAAATTTGAAGATGACAACTCCTGGTTAAGGAGTCGTGTGGTCCTAGTGTGGCAGGTACTGATTATTATTTGTTATTATAATTTGTAATTGTTACTATTACTAGGACACGTGCCTGAGGAGGACTTGGATTCAGACTTCCTATTCATTCCAATTTTCTGTGAGCGGAATCCGATCGTAAAGACGCGGGGTCACACCGTCTACGCCTTCATGAAGAAGGACGGCTAGAAGGTGGACGTGGACCTGACGGAGAAAGAGAAGCGGCGGACCAAAATAAAACCTGGATACTCGACTTTGTTTTTTTACCCCTTCAACTTACAGAATACGACCTTTGCTGGCAACAAACACCAGACAGAGGCAGCAATCCATAAGGAGGTGCAGGATAGGAAGAAGCGGATATGTCTTCATCTGGAAAGGGTCATGGGCTTGGATATTAAACCCTGCCAGTCAAGACAGTTGAATGATACTCCCATGTAATTCATTGTCTATTCATTGTCTATTTTTGTGTCCTATTTCAGTATCGAGAACAGTTGTGGATTTGTAGGATATTCCCTGATTAAATACATCGCGAAAGACCCTAAGAAGGCATGGGAGGAATTATGGACTCGTAACAAAAGTGGAAAGAATCGGACTGGGGTCACGATGGAAGAGAAGCCAGTAAAGGTCATCAAACCAATAAAACAACAATGCCGAACATTTATCAAAGTACAAGCATTGTGTGCTGAATTTTATGAGTAACATATCTTTTATTCTGAGTCGTCATATTCTGCGTCATCGTCTTCGTCGTATGGCATAGGCTTTCGCCTCCCAGTGGCCGCAAAGCGAGTCTTGCTTGTTCCAATGACTGCCTCTGCTGGATCCCCGTCTATCCTAAGACGATATCTGAGACCTCTATCAGTCTCAACCAAGATGACAACATTACGTGCCGATATCCGAAGGAAGACAATATTCGATATCCATCCGTCGCTTCTCCCTTCCTCCCTGTCGCAAATGTAATGATGTAATGATAAAGTCACACTCAATAATGATGATGACAGTAGTCCACAATCTCCTTGGAGCTGACCTCTCCACCTATGTGCTGGATGGCAGCTATGATCATTTGGGGGTTGGAGAATAGAGTGGTGGTGTCACCAGCTGGGACGACCAGTGCGCGCTCTTCTGGTCTTGGAACTGGTCTATTTTTAACAAAGGTACGATGGTTATCCATGTCAGCCTTTGTTGTGCTGCTACCCCCATCTAGAAAAATATGACACAAAAACATGACACAAAAACATTGACATAAGTAGTGAACGAATGAACGTGACATAAATCTCGAACCTGTTGAATGTGGGGACACGTGGTGTTTGGTGTTTTGTCTAGTCTTTTAAATAAAAAAAATTAGTTTTTAGTTTGATATTTAATTTATAGACCTACCCACCTCCCAGAGATGGGTGGTGTAGTGGTGCCCTCGTCCTCCCCCTGTCCTTGTTTTTTGATTGATGATCTTGTGACCCTCTGCACAACCTTCACGCCCTTCTCCTTGGCCTTTGGCATTTGATAATTTAAAAAAAAATTAAAGAATTTGTGAGAGGAAAGGAGTAGAAAATCAGCTGAGGATAATGATGATTCTATTTTTTCATACACGACAAGCCTAGACGAGTGTCGTAGATAAGGATAAGAGAGAACGTAGTACTCCCTAAAAAACAAAAAATAGAATTAGGGTGAAAATATAGATCACTCACACTTCCTGACGTCCTATAATATCTCCCTTGACTGCATGATAAAATCAGGGCTGTTGTATGAATACAAGACGTCCTCGACGAGTGGTGGGACCGGCAGCGGTATAGTCTGACTTTATTTCTGTGCTTTAAATTAGAGAAAATAATGATGACTTTTCATTCCTATTTTCAATCGGTGGAATTTGGCCAGTCTTCAACAACGCATTCTTGGTAGATGGAAACCTCACCACCACCACCTTTTAAAAAGAAAAAAGGATTATGTTTAGTTAACCAAGTAATCCAACGGCCAGAGAGTAAACTACTCGTGACGACCTCTTTGTACAATTTGGTGGCCCTTAAAAGGGCCGTTGGGGGATGGTTTTTTTGGTGGTTGGTGATTCCTACTCTTGTTTTACAGTTCCTATCTACTCTTGTGGGATGGGGACGAGTGTTTTACAGGGACGGGAGACAAGTTCACCACAGACTGGGCCAAGGGCAGGGTTGATGTTGGGGATGACTCCTCCTTGAGGGATGGTGACCCCAGACAGAACCTGGTTCAACTCCTCGTCATTCTTGATGGCCAATAGGAGGTGCCATGGGGTGATGCGGCTCTTCTTGTTTTCATTGGTAGCATTCCCAGCTATCTCCAGGACCTCTGCTGCCAAATACTCCATGACAGCAGCCAAGTAGAGGGACGCCCCTGCCCCCACACGATCCGCGTAGTGATCCTTCTTGAGGAGACGATGGATACGACCCACGGGGAACAGGAGCCCTGCACGGCTTGGTTTCCTTCCTTTACCTCCACCGGATAGACAATAGATTGTGGAGATTGAGTGGAGACAGCTGAATGGTTGATGATTGAGTTGATAGGTTGGTGGTCGAGAGCGAAGTGAGAGGAGAGGGTGCGAGCTTGCTTTTATAGGAAGAGTGTGAGTAGCGAGGCTGGGTGTTTGAGTTTTCAGCGGAGAAAGCTTGAGCTGGGAAAGCAAATCTCAAGCTCAAGACTGAAGCACCCCGTCTCAAAACTCACAGCTCTGATATTAAAGGAAACCTAATCCCACGACCATGCTATTCACTCCACATCAATGATGCTGTCATGACATTAGTATGCAATGGCTGCAAATCTCTTGAGGAATCCAAGCCTCAGAATGATATTATTATTGGAACAATTATTATTGGAAGATGTGGCAGCATATTGAGACTGCGTCATTGTTTACAGGCTGGCCATGTACTTGGTATCAAACGCTTTGTGATCTTTGCAGTCGTGATTTGTTCCAGATTGCGTTGTGTTTATATAGAAGAACAAACTGTGTCAAACCCATTATAGTATAGGAGCAAGATGAGATTTTTTCGAAAAAATTGAAATTTTAACAAATTGTGTCAAACCCATTATAGTATAGGAGCAAGATGAGATTTTTCGAAAAAAAATGAAATTTTGACAAATTGTGTCAAACCCATTATAGTAGAGGAGCAAGATGAGAAAATTTTAACAATGAGAGAAATTGAATCTTTCCTCTATACTATATATACTGTAATGGAATTGACACAATTTGTTAATTGAGGCAATTCCATTATATTAGTTGGTTTAAAGACTCGCATTAC
>JAQGCL010000328.1:0-15826 GCA_034699605.1 Isotomiella paraminor | reverse complement strand
GTACCCAGACCTGGTGCAACGTATCCATCAAATGAGGTCACGTCACAAGCCAGGCCCCAAAGGCAGTGTAGTGAGTGTACAAGATAACAAACAAGCCAAGCCCCATTCAAATTACAAATTCGGTGATTTTGAATGTCCTGAGTGTGCGAAGCGGTTCGGGCATGCTGACTCCCTGCGGAGCCACATGAAAAGGGTTCATCACAAAAATATTAGTATTCGTAGCCGTTCTTCTGGGGAGTACCCATGTCCCCTATGTGACTCTGTGATGCGCAATAAGAACACGTACAAGGACCACCTTAAACTTCATCTTCCAGGGAGTAATTATCCAATAACTCAAACTTTATAAATACTGGTTTAAAAATCACTTTATACCCATCCAGATCCTTACACCTGCACATTCAAAGGCTGTCGGAGTGTTTTCCTAAACCGATATCACTTGAACGTCCACAGTCAAAACCACACGGGCGTTGAAATCTGGCACAAGTGTTCCCACTGCTCAAAAGTTGTGCGACGGATTCGAGACATTCGGCGTCACATTAAATCCGAACACCCCACGTCGCCACCTGTTTACACGGTTGTGCATAAACAAAAGGTGGATGTAAAATTGAGGCCTGCTAATGACAATTTTGTTAGGATCGATGTAGGGAGCATTGATCTCTCCGATGGCGCCCTTCAGAGCTCAAGCGTTTGTAACGCTATGGTTAAGGAAGAGTTGACGGAAGACGTTGCCATTATTGAGAAAAAGGGACAAAAGGTTGGATGTACTGTGAGCGAAGGCAACTTTGGGGAAACTACCAGCCTTGTTCTGGATCAGGAAATTAAGAAGCATCCGGAAGTTATACAAAATTTGAGGCGAATATGGAAACGACGGGGGAAAACGTACAAGTGTAACATGTGTCCGTGGTTTGGACTTAGTCTGCATTGGTTTTTGGTAACTCACCTTTTGTAAATTAGAGAAATTGAAACCTAAATTTTACAAAACAACTTGCAGAGACACGCTCAGAAAGAACACAATGGTGTCATGAAGGACCGCAATACTCGCTCAATAAAAAGGTACAAATGTCACTATCCTTCCTGCCGTGAAGACTACTCGACTCTGCATGGTCTTAGAGCACACATGAAAAGGGCTCATTTGAAGAACAAACAATCCAGTTTTAACCGGCTATATGTGGCGTCATACAAGACGGGATTTCATTCAAGAAGAAACAAAAGGGTGTTGAGGTGTTCCAAGTGTGATTGGATTGGGATTACTCAGACGCGCCTTAAGGTATCTTTAAAAGCCTTTTGGTGGCATGACAAACAAATTGTTTACTATTTTACAGATTCATCAATGTGGAAAAAACATGAAGTAACCAAGGGGACTGCATAAGGATTGAGCGTAGGTAGCCGAAAATGAACCAGTCATAGCTTAATGATTCATAGATAGTTATGCATTTGTAGTAGGGCCAGACGCTCCTTCCTATTGATAATAAATAACCAACAGAAATAAATTCAAGTTGATTTAACCCACGGGGTAAACATCAAGTACAAACCTAGGGCATTGATATTAAACAGGCTAGGCAAATAATGCCGATAAAAATGAAAGTTGTCGCTTCCCACCAGTTGATAAATCGGTGATCCTCATTTGGCAACCAGTGAGTTGATATGTCATTTCCCAGGCAACTCTTACTAAACCTTACAAGGGGTAGGAGCATGCAGATGGATGGATGGCATTTCGGAGATTTAAAGGGAAATCCAACGTGTCCAGCCTGTGTTTCGTTATTCGGCAGGGTCCAAGACGAAGGCGACCAAACCAACAGCATTCACTGCACCGGGGACAAGGTAAGAGACTCTTTCATTAGGGAACAAAAAGTGTCAACATTGAATGTAAATTCCAAATCACTTTGCCATTATTATGCTGAGTCTGTAATGAATCATCAATGACTTTATAAGTCGTTTAAGTTGATGCATCAATAAATGACTTACCTCACTTGGGCTTGGGCAGGTGAACTCGGTTGAGCCATGTACCTTGATATTTCAGTTTACGGTTTTATTGCTTACGATGTCTGCCACTGATTGACTGATTGACTACCACTCATCCCAGCATCATGTGGTAGTAAAGGCAGAAAAAGGCTGGGATTTGTGTAAGAACAAGACGGAGCACACTTTTATACATACCAAAGTATATATATATGCACATATGCTTTCCTTTCCCATATTGCTCTACCCGGGAGGTTGGCAAAGCTTACAGAACCTGCACGTCGAATGTAATCCATGAGAAGGAATACTGCATCTTGTCTCGCATTCTCCTCCGAGCTAAATATAACTAACCTCCGAGAACCAGCACAAGTGAAACGCTAAGAGAATATAAACAACAGTCCTTCGAGTCTGTGAAACAAATACAAACTGTGAATTGAACTTCGGTTGAACAACAAGTTTAGCGTGCATCATGACAGAATTTCACAACAGTGTCGGATTCTTTCTTTTTATAATGGTCTGGCTGGTTCTCTTCATTTGGGTAATGTGGAGGATCTGTACCTGTCAATGCCAAGACGAAGAAGTACATACCGATATCACCATTACTACACCGATCTACAGTTCCCCGTCAAGAATCACCCGCCACAGATCCCCAATTGTTCCCCATCCAAGTGACTCTTGCACTTCAAGGATGGGACCGTTGTTAACCTGTCATTGCATGGCTACAGGAGGCACTAATCTCACCAATTCCTCTTCACAACATACAGCTCAAGTTTCTTCAGAAAGGTGGGATCAGTTCGTCCAACACTTTCAACAGTTGGCAAATGGAGTTGTCATGGGAGAATCTCATAGCGAAGTTTTTCAACCTCCATCATACGCAGTCGATGTTGCACCCTCAAGCAATCAGCTGAGTGAGCTGGAGAACACAAGTATTCAAGTTGTCGAACGGATTGATCAGTCTATTCAAAATATTGAAGTTTTGAACGGTGTTGTGGACCAGGAGAGGGAGTGTCCGCCTTCATATAGAGAAGCAACTGGCCTGTTGTCGTACGACGAAGCTACAAAATAAAAATCCAGGGTACATATTCCACCCTTCCAGCACAATCTAAATCGGGCTACAGGGTACCGAAGCAGCGCCAAAAATGACGCCAAACATGTCACCCTATTTTTGATTCCACCCCTAAAAGTGTCATGGTTTCCCGTTTAACGTTTCTGTTGGAATGTATAAATAAATCGATACTAAATACATTTAAGTGCGGACAACAATATGTCGTTACTGTATCGCTTAATGACGTTACACAGAATGTATGACATCTTGAATATTTCTCGACTCGTTTTGACTCCTGGGATTGATGAATATCGACTTGCAGTTATGTGCATTACCATTATTTCAGTCGTCCTCAACATGACAGTGGTTATAATAATTGCAGCTGTGATATTGGGTGTCCTGGGAACAGGGTTAGTATGGAGGGAGGGGGTACATGGGGTAAATGGGCGAGGTGCAGGCCTGGAGAATACATAATTGGAATACGGGGTTGGAGGTTCCGAGGATGCTGAAGAAGCCAGGTGTCAGGTGGAGCTAGGACGTGGTCCAACAAATTTATTAAACTACATTCATTCTACTAATAATGGTTTCATTTGTCATTAGCTTATTTAGTTATTCTCTCTTCATTAGAACTGTCTATTGCAGGACAGCAAAGCTTAACGTCACTCCAACTCCCGTTCGTGGAGGGCGTTCCGCAGTCACCATCAAGCTCGGTTCCCAGACAATCAGTAACTATGTACAACAATTTAGTTTATCCATTGTAAAGAATATCTATGTCAAAATTCAAATACAAGATCGACAAGTGCCACCAACTTCCCGGCAGGGCTTCATTCGCCCGTCCACGGTTCCTGTTCCACGAATACAAATTTAACCAATCAAAGTATTTAATGTGGTCATTATTTTTCAAACTAACCCCAAACAACGGCGACGACGATCAGGACAAGGATAGTGGAAGTTTTCATTATGTCCGATGCTTTGTTAATTTGAAATGAGTTCAAGACTGATGAACAGTAAGTGGTAACCGATGGAATGTAGACTGTATTTATTACCAAAAACAGAAGGGCATAATTAGATAGGATGATGGTCTAATGGCCACTGGATTCTCCGCATTTGCAACCGCAAATGTTTATTTTTTATCCCGGGGGCTTTTAGATAATTGCTCCAGGACCGCAATTGGATCATTAAACCTGTAATGCTTCTAGACGTTTTCAAAGTTCCAAAAAGAGGTTACTCCTATAGGATACCCAGGATGGATTTCTATTTTTGGTACTAACCGACCCTGGTGGGGTAAGATCCCGAGGGGCCAGTCCGATCGGCCGTAATTTCAAACTTTTCAAACGGAACCGTGCACTTGCAAGTTGAAGTCCAATTCGTCTTCCAGTGGTACGCCACTTATCGTTCAGACAGACGGACGGATATGACATACGGACGAAACAAGCCCTTGTACATGTACTTGGAATACGTCAATAGCGAACGTAATGTGTTTACATAAATAGCAAGGTGTCATTTAGTTTAATTAATTATGATTAATTGCAGAGTTTAATGGTGTGCAGTTTTTCCTCAATCCAATAACAACCATTAATTGCACATGTGCTGTCGAAACATTAATGTGTGTTTCACTTTGATATGTGGATAATGCAACAATAGGGCTAAAACGTCTGCGCTGTCTTATCTTTGATGACACGTGTTTCCCTGCCAAACCTTCTCCAGAAGACTCGTCAAGTATTCATAGAAATGAATGGACGTAGGTATCTAACGGTCACATATTTTTGCAAGACATTGGTAAAACCTCCAGAAGTAACAAAACGGTTTTGAGGTGTTCCAACTGTGACTGGATTGGAATTACAAAGACGTGCCTTAAGGTATTATAAAATGTATTTTTATGGTATGACCCACAAATTGTTTGCTATTTAACAGACACACAAATGTGGAAAGAACATGAGGTAACCGAGGGGACTGCATAAAGATTGAGCGTGAGTAGCATTTCGGGGATTTAAAGGGAAATCCAAGGTGTCGAACATGTGTTTCGTTATTTCGCAAGGTCCAGGATGAAGACGACCAAACAAACATCATTCACTGCAATGGTGACAAGACAGGAGACTCTTTCTGTTGATGAACACAAAGTGCCGACATTGAATGCAAAATGCAGATATATATTAATTCAGCAGTTGGCCATTACTATGCTGAGTCGATCATGTGGTCATTGAGTCATGAATCACCCGTGACTTCATGGATCGCTTTAGTTTGATGAAGCAACAAATGATTCACCTTAGTTAGGCCGGTACACTCGGTTGTGCCAAATTGTGTACCTTGAAATTACAATTTACTGTTGTATAGCTTATCATCTTCCACCGATTGATTGATCACCACTCATGCCAGCATCCCTGGGTAAAGTAAAAGCAGAACAAGGCTGAGATTTGTCCAAGAAATAGAGGGCGCTCACATCGATACATGACATAGTAGCTATTTGCACAATCCATCTACGAGTGTACGTACATGATCGTATTATGCCTGACTCACAGCTATGTCAGTATACCAGATGCTTTCTTTCTCCATATTGCCCTACCCGGGCGGTTTGCAATGCTAACAAAACCTGCACATAGGTAGAATGTGAGCCATGATAATGAATACTGTATCTGATCTCGAACTTTACTCGGAGCTAAATGTAACTAAACTCCGAGAACCAGCACAACTGAGCAATAACTGTGAGTCGAACTTTGGTTCAACAAGATTTTTTGCGTGCGTCATATGGGAGAATTTCATAACAGTTTGGGATTCTTTCTTTTAGTAATGCTCTGGCTGGTCCTCTTCATTGCTGTAATGTGGAGGATTTGTTGTTGTAAATGCCAAGAAGACGAAGTACATAACCTGTTCCCCATTAATACGCCGATCTACAGTACCCCGTCAACAAACACCGACCACAGAGCCCCAGGTCATCCTCCTCCAAGTGATTCTTGCACTTCAAGGATGGGACCGTTGTTCACATGTCATTGCATGGCAACAGGAGCCACTAATTCCTCGCCCGTAAATCCCAACCATTCTCCATCACAACATACAGCTCATCAAGTCTCCGCAGAGGGGTGGGATCAGTTCGTCCAACACTTTCAGGAGTTGGCAAATGGGGTTGTCGTGGGAGAATCTCACAGTCAAGTTTTTAAACCTCCAGCCTCCACTCGGTACGCACCGTCACTCAATCAGTGAATGCGCTGAACAACATGAGTATTGAAGTCGTCGAACGGAATGACCATTCTATTCGAAATATTGAAATTTCGGAACGTGTTGTGGACCGGGAAGCAGAGTGTCCGCCTTCGTATAAGTGTTGTCGAATAAATATCAACGGTACACATTCCGACCCACCACAACCCACATCGGGCTTCAACGAACCGAAGCAGTGCGAAAAATGGCGCCAAATATATTTCACACCATCTGAGATACCATCAAGTGTCATGGCTTTCGATTTAACGTTCCTGTTTCGATGTATAAATACATCGATGCTAAATACATCTAAGTGCGGAAAGCAATATGTCGATACTATATAGCTGAATGACGTTACACAGAATATATGACACCCTGAATATTTCTCGACTTGCCTTGAGTTAGTTCTTGGACTTGATTATCGCTTTGCAGTTCAATGCTATGTTAACTCTTAGATGGAAAACAACTCGGGTTAAACATAAGACCATGACAACGACAGTCGCGGTAAACTCATCAACAGCGTTCAAAAACGCCAGAAAAGTGTCCAAGACGGTCTCTGAATTGGTTCGACGAAATACCGGAAAATTGTTCACTCGACAAATTGGAGGGAGGAGAATGACGAAAAGAAGGAGGCATGAACGCATGTGCGACTTCCATGAAATACTCAATTTCCTTTGTTAAATAACGGCTGTCTACTAAACTTTTGCCAACGATGTAACCACATGAACAATTGAAGTTTATTGTCCCTAAATTATTTCGTTGTGCAACATGTCATACGAAGGAGCATTAAATGAATTATGGACAATCTTGAAAATATCAACCCTCGGGTCTTGGTAAAGCCGCCTTACGTCAAACCGTTTGCCATTCCTTCAGTCGTCCCCAACATGGCAGGGGTTACAATATAATTGCGGCTCTAATATCGGGTGTCCTGGGGACCGGGTTAGTATGGAGGTACAAGGGGTAGATGGGCAAGGTGCAGCCCTGGAGAATACCCTGGAATTGGATTTCTAACGAAAAGGGAGGAAAACAAAGGTAATAGTAACAAGTATGCCCTCAATGGTATTCGATTCATTTGTTCGGATGGAACCGAAAAATATTCCGGGGAGGTTACATCAATGCATTTTTGTTTAATGCGCAGATTTTTGAAATAAGGTTACTAACTTACAGTACGTTCATGGGGAGAATGGAAAGACCAACCGATATGTGCTTCGCGTTCTGGGTATGATGTCTCAAGTTTATCGGTTTTCGGTTCTAACACAAATTGTAGATTGACCCATAGATGATGCGCCTACAGGGGATGAGGACTGTACTCAAAAATGAATAGTAACACCGACACCGTTGAATCCGAATCGAAGAAGAACCAAAGCAGCACTCTCTGCTCTCTGCAGGAGTGGAGTACCACTCACTCAGTAGGACCACAGTAGGAAAATAGCAGTCATTATGTAGCAACAAGAAATAATGATGGTGGAATTGAGTCTCTCTTATCTTTCGTCGTATCCAACTATACATCAGGTAATCTTCGCCATAACTTTCGAATTCCAGACACACACTTCACTAATTCGAGTGGTTAGTTCTCCATACATTATTTCCAATTCCACCCACCAACTGTGTGTTCTTTACTCTTGCTCAGCATTACTTGCAATTGTAGTTGCGCAGCGTAGGTCCCGTCACCTAAACTGTGTTAGTTGACTGTTTGGGGTAAAGTCGATGACGGTGCAGATGTAAGGACCGTTGTCGCAAGAAGCCACGGCATCATGGCCCACCGAAACCATGATGGCATCCAAATGTCCACGACCGGTCTAACAAAAAGGGCGAGATGCTTATCTCTCAGATCATTTTCTTTTAGGTGTTCTCACACTTGTCTTTGTCATATGCAGACATTGCAAGTGTCTTAAAAGATGAAATAGAGGATTTGAAAAAAAATATCATGATTAAGCCCTATCTCATTGTTACGAAGACATAGAACGCCCTTATGTCAAGTGAGTAGCTTCATTCAGTATCAACGTCTGCGTCAAATTTATTTGACTACATTCATTCTACGAATATTAGATTGTGTCCAGCGAATCAGTAGCTTATTTCATGATTCCGTGTTCATTGGAGTTGCCTCCTCTGGGACAGCAGGACTTAGTCCTCCACACGTTGTCTTCGCACTCACCATCAAGCTTGGTTCCCAAACATTGGTCAACTAAAAGTACAACAATATGGTTAATCCATTGTAACGATTGTGTCAAAATTCAAATACAAAATTCGCAAGTGCCACCAACTTCCCGGCAGGGCTTCACTGCGTCCACGGATCCTGTTCCATGAATACAAATTTAGCCAAAAAAGGTATTTAAAGTGGTAATCGTTTTTCAAACTAACCCCAAAACACGACGACGATAAGGAAAAAGACAGTGAAAGTTCTCATTATGTCCGGTGCTTATAGTTAATTTGAAATGAGTTCAAGATTGATGAGCAATAAGTGGTAACCGATCGAGTGTATTCTGTATTTATTACAAAAAAACAGAAGGTAGGTAGGTAGGCATAATTAGATAGGACGATGGTCTAATGGCTTCTGGATTCTCCGCATTTGCAACCGCAAATGTTTATTTTTTATGGTGGGGGCTTCCAGATAATTGCTCCAGGACCGCAATTGGATCATTAAACCTGTAATTTTCTAGAAGTTTTTAAAGTTCCAAAAAGAGGTTACTTCTATAGGATACCCAGGATGGGTTCCTATTCTTGGTACTAACCGGCCCTGCTGGGTTTAGATCCTGCGGCCAGTCCGATCCGGCGTAATTAAAAACTTTTCAAACAGGGTACCTTGCACTTGCACATCCACATTTAAGTCCAATTCGTTAACCAGTGGTACTCCAGTTATCGTTCAGACAGACGGACGCACATGACAGACGGAATCATCTAGCACATGGACTTCGAATATGTGAATAGACAACGTAATGTGTTTACACAAATACCAACATAAACAGAGTTTAAATTCAGCTGCCCACTCATTGATGTCATTTAGTTTAATTAATTATGATTATCTGCAGAGTTTAATGGTTTTGTTTTCAAGTTTTTAACCAATCCAATAACAACCATTAATTACCATTAATTGCACATGTGCTGTCGAAACATTTATGAACATTAATAATTCTTTTCGACTTCCCTTCCGTTCCCTCCCTCGTCGATTTACATCCAAATCATATGCATATTTCGGTTCGAAATCGCGACTGAAGCTTGGCTCTAACGAGTGATGGGAGATTTTGATGGCTGAAATATCGGTGGAAGTTGTCGGCAGCCTTATGGCGTCTTCTGTATAATTATCCCTGCTCCAGTTGATGCATGAACGCACTCCCCTGTGCGTTACCGTCTCAGATAGTATAGAAAAGATATGTGGATGATCTAAGTAGAACCGATCATTAGAACCAAAGTTTCTAAGTTGTGGTCTCGAAAGTTAGGTGTTAACATAGATTTCATCAATAGGTGGAAACCCTCTGTACTTGACATTCAAATTCAACAATGCACAAATACATAAACTTGTAGCACCTAGCATGTTAAGGGATTGCTCGTTGCGTTTTGTAACTTTTTCCATTGCATCAATCGTAAATTGTTATGTTAGTCCTCTGGGGGTTTGAAAACCAACCAGGGATGAAGTCATAAATCAAGTCATAGAATGAGACGATAAAAGAAAAAATTGAGACATCATCTTCCATTGAGATAGCGTGGGATATTTGACGTTGGGAGAGATGGCATGAGGCAAAAACCATAAAGTCGGGTACATTTGAATGGACAAGACTTTGCAAGCCAAAAGGACGTTGGCTTTAATGTGCAAAAACTAGATTCAAGGTGGCAGAAACGACACCGAGTGAATGAGTGTGCAAATAAGCACGTTATGTTTATGTAGGTGCCAGGAAGTGCCAGAAGCTATCCTCTATAATTTTCATAGCCTACCCTTTGTCGTGAACGAGATATCATGCATGTTTAACAAATTATAATTATGTTATGTTTTCATATGCATTCCAATGGCTTCGATATAGCTATTTAATCACTTAAATAGAATATTCTACAGTTTCCTGTAATCTCACTTTTGGATTTTCATTCAAGTTTTTGCGATTTGAGTTCATTTTATTTTAGACTTACTTTACATAATTAGGTTAATCCTTTAGGTTATGATTGTCTTAACTCTCAACCTTCCTGGACCATACCCAGGACCTTTCTCCATGTCAAATCGCTGAATCCTCCGGTAGAGATCGTTTTCCAACTTGGATGTACAGTGCCCACTCAGATAGTCCAGGGTAGCCAGAGGCACAAGATCCGTTATTAGAAACAATTAGGAATGACCATATCAAAATGCAAAAAGAGGGACATTCTCATATTTCTGGTGTTCAGCACGCTCGACGACCTCAAGCTCTTGTTCAAGGAAAGAGAGGATTGGCCACCCTTCTTCACCGTTGGATCATCTCCCCACCCTCTCAAATTACCCCGTGAAGAGTGAAATAGCATCTCAAAGCTTGAATATACACGAATATATGTAATATGATGAATATAAGCGTTGAATATGTATTTTAGATAGTCAGTATGGTTTTGTTACTCGGCTATGACTTGTCGTTTCTGTCTTCAGCTCTCTCTCCTTTTGAATTTTAATGAAGTGGGTGATTAAGGAAATCTTGGACCCGTTCCATTTATTAGTTATCTCCTTCAATTTCCATTACGAATACAAAGCTCTAGGTATGTAATGATATCGCGTTGGAGAAAGTCCAACTTGTAGGAATAGTCACACCACTGCTCTTCATTATTGGTTATGGTGTTACTTAATGCGCTAAAGCTTTGTGAAAGAAGATCGGCTCTGCGTCGGCTGCGCCTACTTGAACGGCTGCTTCGTTGTTCATTGGATTGGGCGTAGAAACGGTTTAATTTGAACAATTTCAACTAGTTGAACTGCACTATTTGCATGGATGAAATGGATTTTACGGCTACAGTGGTATCACATACCTGTTATTGTCATTGTTACCATACAAGATGCATCGACAGATGGGATCGTTCACGTCCTGCACGTATTACTCTGCCCTACCAACAACGAAGAACATGTGAACATGAAGTATTTGCCCACTGATATGTCCTACGTGTGAAAGACAATGATGGATATGACAGACCTATTGCAGTATTCCAAAGTACTCTTGTTGACTCGACAAAGCATGAATGTTTCTGAGAAAGCCTGTAAGGTGTTCCAGGAGAAATTTAAACCGCTTGGAGAAACAATGGAGGCAAGGGAATGACATTTGGCAATGTGAGATGAGATTTATGCGCTACATCAACTACATTTTTCTGTAACGAGTCAGTCGATATACCTATAGACAGCAAACACTTATACCGACATTTAGATTCGAGTCGGCCTATGCGCAAACACCAATGATATATATAAGGTATCCCAAGAAGGACTCTTTGTTGTACCATCATAATTCCATTTTTATACGGCTACCAGTAGAAAACCATGAATCGTATAGTAGTGTGACCTAGGGAACTCCACGTTGTGCCTCCCATGATGGTTGCGGTTGCATAAAATAAGGAACACAATTGGCAGTGTTTCAAAGAACAAATAATCGCATCCATAACGCAATGTTGCTTCCATTCAGATTGTTATTGGCTAATCTTAGTTTTCTTGGGGAATTTCTGTGGTGGTGAATGCACAAATGGTTTCCAAATGTATTGCTTTGTCGTGTACAGCATTAACGATATACATTCGCCAATTATTTTCAAAATATAATTAAAATATAAACCATAAATGCTGCTCTGACCTTGGAGGCAGTTGGTCGTCGGGCAAATACTCTCACGTACACTGGTAATCAAGAAAAACAAATGAGGCTGTTGCACAAAGGGTCCTCGTCACTTTGGATAGAATCCTTATTGGTCGATTGCCCATGGCTCTACGTCAAATAAAATAAGACAAACTTCATAAACAAAGAAAGGCTTTGGGGTTCTGTGGGAGGGAATCATCATAATTTCTACTAAATTTCGTAAATTCCAATACCACCCATAAATATTCCATTGTTGAGAGAATGGTGGAAAGCTTGTTGTACATTTCTTACTTCCACGTAAGATAACCTCCGGCGAGGTACATCGTCACTCCCTGTCCCAACTTGACAAACAGAGACGTCACTAAAGTTGGATGGTGGGCCACTTTCTGAAACAAAATATGCCTTTGTATAATATATTTATCTTTAAGATTCGGTCCCAAAACCTCATCAAAACCTCACTTTTTCTATGTTCTGGGATTGGTCAATCGCAATCACTGGCTTCTCCAGTTTCATTTAATCATTTATCGTGGAGTTGGAAAAAATCAGCAACATACTCTGCACATTTTCAGTGTAGTGAGTACCCAAGTCAAAAGTGGAGGGTGAGGGTATGCAAAGCATTAGGCGTATAGGATTTTATATTTATCTGACACAATACTTAAACTGCTACTCTTCACACAGCAAACACCAGGACGTGGCTATTTATTAGTTGCTGGTTTGTGCTACACTGTACAAAATTTCTGGTTTCATTGCGACTACACTTAATCACTTCTGCTTGCAAACATTTTAAAACTGAAAAGGGTTTTAGAGTAGCGAGGTTAAGACAAGTGAAGAAATATATTTATTTGGGGAGAGTGAGACAGTGAGATAAAAAGGCTGCTTTATAATAACTTTTGGCTTTTTATTATATTCCTTCTTAAAGCTATACAAAGTTCTCACTCTCTTGGAAGGAGAGGAGAGGAAAGAGAATGGCTACATGATGAAGCCGTGTCAAGAAGTGTGTCTGTTGCTGCTGCTGCAGACGTAGCGAGAGTGAAGCGTAGACTTCTTAAAATCTTGATTTTTGTTTGTAAGTCATGATTATATCTTTAAATAATTTAAAATTGGACTCCCTTGTCAGACTGTCCAAAATACTTGCGGGAAACGAATAAATGACTCCTCATTCGATTGAAAATATAACATAACCAAATGACCTCGTAGTCGGCCTCGATAACAGACATCCGGAACACCTGTAGGTGTGGCGGAGCGTCAATAAGGTCCCCAAAACTGTGCAGGGCCGAGCACCGAAGGGGTTGAATTGAAATGTTGAGTGACTTGATATAAGTCTGGGATGCTGAAATGTCCAACGACACCATTTTACCTAACACTTTCCAACTTTTCTTCTTACCGGGTTTGCGGATTCGTTTTTGTGGCCCGATGAGGGCTATCTTCAAACGTTTCAAGTTCGGACAGTCCCTCCGTGAGGGCCTGGATTGCAGGGAGGATGTGCTTCTGAGGTTAGTTAGTTTGAGATGGACGACGCAACTACCGGACCGGATCAAAGTTCCGTCATGTTTTCCAGAGACAGTGAAGTCGACTGCCAGCCGACAGAAGAGCCGTTGGTCAACCGTTGACCCGCTCAATTCTCCTTGAAAGTGTGTTGACCAAAAATGGTCCTTTGGATATCTAAAGTGCTCCATCTGGACACCTTCAAAAATGGGGCAGATGTGACGAGGTGTGGAGCCGCAAAACCCCTTCATTGAAGTAGGGAGAGACGAGGCGGGGGATATGGATCTCCACAGTACGAAAGGATTTTATCCATCAACTGTGGATAATGGGCTTACTCACAAGGGAACGTCTTATATTTTAGTTACATACAAGTAGCATAAATATTTATTCGAGCATACATATTTCCTTCCGATAGGCCGTTTAAAAGGGACAGGAGGATGGCAAACAGGAAATGTATGCTGTCTTCTTTCCCACCGAAGGGCGTACTATGTTCCAGAAATTTTGATTCGAAAATTCCAGATCTAGCAGAAAGGGTTCCCTTGTTAGATCATAAGTCCCGTCGAACTGAGAACCCTTTCTCGACGGGTTCCCGCCCCTTCCCCTCCTCCTCCTCCTCGTCTTTGAAAGGGAGGTCCATTAAAGTCACCTCTTAAAGGGACATACTTAATAATACTTTCCATACGTAGCAGGGGAACCTCTTTAAGGATTTTGTTTGACTTTGACATTGACTTGACTAAATAAGGTAGATAAGTATACATACGACGCAGCTCTCTCCACTTCACCGCATGCTGCCAAAGCCGCTATGGATGGATGGAGCACTTTGAAAAAGCATTGTGCGTTCATTCCATGCCCATCCATCCCATCCACACACACATACACAGCTTTCTACTTCTTCCCCTCTCCATTCCATACATTTTGTGAGGAAAGGATATCCATCCATTCTCTCTGCACACTCGTGCAATTCACTCACATTTCTCTATCAGCCGGTTCAGATCAGATATATGAGGTTCCTTCCTTCCTTCCATCCACCTTTGATCCAGGGAATTAATTACTTGTACGTTTTTTATTTATCACAATTAACTATTGTCCTTAAGTTTCAATCAATTCAAAATAGATTAGATATCTTTGTCCAGGTGCAGTGGAGTGGACCCTTCTCCCACGATGATGGACTGCGCACATTGTCCTCCTGGTCACAAACTTAGCATGGACCAGCAGCATACAAGTTGGCATGACAGGAGGGTCCACCTTTCAACCCGTCTGAGGACACTGTTTAGGTTTCCATTTGATTTATTATTATTTACACACCACATGTCCAGTCACCTAATCCCTTCCTTCCACTTTTGTATATAGCGAGTGGGAGGTGCCTCCATTCGGGCCTGAGGTACCAGGATCCCTGGTGAAGCTGAATCAGAGGACACTCTTATCAAAGGAGGCTGTGTCAAAACAGGATGTCAAACACTTTTTTAGTACATCCCCAGTGTGGGTCAACCTGAGATCCATCAATGGACTCAAGGTGGGTAGTGGGTCGACCATCGAGAATGGTTTTTGTAACTTCTCTCACACTTTCTGTAGTACACTTTTGGGAATTCCTTCTCCTCTCGGTCGACCCAAGGGCAGTTCGTCTACCACAAAATCAGTCGGACCCCGGGTCCCAAAGAGGAGGAAAACTATTTTGCTCTAGAGTGTAGAGAGGATGGGGGTCTTGGCATCTCTACTCATCAGGTCGAGGTAAGTGGTCCATCATCTTGACCCTTCAAGACATTAACATCATCTCAAATACGCTAATTGTGAACAGGCACTCTGTCCTGCCTGCGTCGTGTTCGTGAATGGAACGGCGCTTATTGGGTCAAACAGGAAGCTGGCTTTTGGGGACATCTTGACTCTTTGCATTGTTCACGACGATCGTGGTGGAAGTGGACTTGGGAAGGTGAAGGCTTCTGGTGATTTCATCTTCAAGGTATGTTCTGTGGTTCTCATGGTCATCACCATTCAATTCAACTGTCCCTTCACCCACAGCATGCAACCCCCTGCCAAGGCGGTAGAACCGTTGTTGTTGAGGGCAAGGAGGCAGAAGTTGGAGGAGGATGGAAGGACATTCCCTTGGTAATGACAGCGGGATCATAAAAGTGTTGCACTTCAACTTTTGTATTCTTTAAAGATGGTACGAAACATCCTCCTCTTCCTTTCAACCGCCGAGATCAAAGAGCTTCGAAGCGTCTCCTCTCACTGGAATCTAGAGGCACTAAAAGTCCTCCGACAACGAACTACCGTCACCGTATTACAACCGTGGAAAACGGACGACTGGCGCGAATGGGATGAACCAGAAGAACTCATGAGAATCTTTGACTACGAGACCTCTATTCTCAATGAC
>JAQGCL010000327.1:0-15837 GCA_034699605.1 Isotomiella paraminor | reverse complement strand
GTCTTTGTCTCCACTCTTTCCTAAACCAAGTGTCAACTTTAGCAACCGGCAGGCTGCCATAAGTATCTTTCTAAGTAATGGGTCTTGCTTTTTAAACTCCTAAACACGAAAATAAGTAAAAGTTAAAACGATTTTGAGTCCCTTATGCCACCGCCATACATTGCATGAAAACACTCCAGTGTCACTAAACGCTGCCAAATCAGCATGAGGCAATAGGAAAGGGAATCGTACTGTGGCCACACTACCGCTTTCCTTGACTGGGAATGGCCCTTCAGATTCACCATCATCAGTGTTGTGTAGAACGTTGTCATGCTTTCCTCCAACCAACTTTGGCAAAACTGAAATGCGAATGATTTGACATGAATGTGTCATATGCCAAAAATGACAAATTTATTCGTAGTTGACGGCGCATTAGATTTGACAATGCCCAACGATGCCACGGTTAGGTTTGGTTTCAAAACTGGCAAACTTGTTGGCTTACGACTGGGGGATACAGAAGCAACCAAGGACAAATTTGCAACAACTCTTTTCTTCATTCTTGGGGAAACGGTTGGTGGTAAGGCTGTTGTACTCGTCGTTGAGGGCATGGTTGGATTTGACTGGTTTTTTGTCTTCAAACTCAAATGGGAAGGAATACTAGAATGCCCCTTCTCATCATTTTGTGTGTCAAACTTGCGTATCTCAAAAAGTGCATAGAAGTCGTAGAGTGGGAAAGAACCGGCATTAAAGTTGATTCCGAAGTGAGGGTCGTGGTTGTTGAGCTTGTCATCGTTTTTGGGTTGGGTGTCTGAGAAGTAGACAGCAATACGTAAATAAACATGACATTTCCAAAAATAAAATGCCTACATTTTCTCAGAGTAGTACAGGCACGGGTTGTGGTGTATGTAAAAATTGCCGACTTTGGGTTGTTGAAGGTTGAAAGGTCCCTCGTTAACCTCGTTAATTGCATCCTGTGTTTTCAGCGTGAGAACAAGCTCCATTTCTTTTCTACTCTTCGCATCTTCTTAAACCAGGGAAAACCAGTGTTAGAGAGAAAAAAACAATTCCATGCACAAGGGAGAAATCACATCATCCCATACGGAGACACATATTTGAAAGCCACAAGGCACATCCACCACTCACAGTGAAACACAAAAAATGCACATATAAATATGAAACCTGATATTGGATATATGTCACTCACAAGGAAACCTCGCAAAGTGCATATAACTATGTACATGCACTTTGCCACTTTGATATATGCTACTTACAATGGAATCCAGAAAAAAAAATTCCCTATAACTATATACCTGCGCACAAAAATTCTGCGCATGGTATTCACTATAAAAAAAGTTCGCAGGAGATATAATGATTACACTTCTGCTAATACATGGCGCACTTGCGGGTTTAAGCGACGTTGACTTTCGACCCGTGCTTACCAACATTAAGGTTAGCCGGGTAGCATCCGGGTACCCCAGTGTTTCGATTCAGGTACCCCAGAAGTCTGGTCGCCTAAATGAGAAATAAATGTCGCAGTCCCACATTTAATCGACGTTGACTTTCGATCTGCTTTTGCCAAATGAATGCTGTGCAAGCAGCAGCATCCGGGTACCCAAGTGTTTCCGTAAGAAGTATGGTCGCCAAATTGAGACTTAAATGCCGAACTTATTAGTTTAACCAATTTGACTTTCGATCCGCTTCTGCCAACATGAAGGCTTTCCTGGCAGCATCCGTGTACCCAAGGCATTTCGATTCCGTGAGAAGTATGCGCACATACAAGTTTAAACGACGTAGACCAGCCATCCGCGTTTGAAAACTGAAGGCTTAGCGGTCAGCATTCCTGTACCCCAAGTGGTGGCACGCAGTAGTAGGGGGAGTACGGTCGTCAAACTGAAATAGAAATGTCACTTCTTAACTTCAACGATGTTGACTTTCGATCGGCCTACGTCAACATTAAGGTTGAGCTGGCAGCAACTGGGTACCCAAATTGTTTCGATTCCATGAGCGGTATCGTCGACAAACTGAGAAATGAATGCCCTAAGTATAAGTGGAAACGAAGTAAACATTTCATCCGCTTTTTCCAACATGAGGGCTTAGCGGTCAACATCTCGGTACCTAAACGATATCGACGTTTGATCCGCTTTTCTCTCAGGAAGGCTTCGCAGACAGCAGCCCGGAAAGGAATGAAGAAAATCAATTCGAATGTGTTTTGTTTGCTTAAGCGAGAAAAGACAATCCACTTTCTCTCTCTCTTTTGACAGACAAAACTTTGTTGTTGTTGGAAGCAAAAGGGACGTAATATTGTGAACCGTTCCAAGCATTTTTACGTTGAGCCATTTCGATTAACCGTGTATGTGGAGAAATGAAGTGCGGTTGTCGCAGAGTTGTCTGCCACGTTAGAAGGTAGTCAGCTGAGGACAGTTTGAATTTTGGAACCGAGTTTCCGTATTGAAAAGAAGCTGGATTTCCAAATTCCAGCTGATTGTTATTGATATGAAGGTTATTGTGTTTTTAAGCCTCAACTAAGCAGCTGTTCAACGAAGAAACCAAGTCAAAGCGGTTTTGTACGAATAGACCTAGGGACACATTCAGTGCGATCCAGGTATCTCAGTTTTATTGTAATTTATGCCACTGTCATGTGAAGCTGCAAGTGTGACGGAAACCAGAGGGATACAAAAAATATATATCCAATTATTAGAAAGGAACATAATTTTTCCTCTAGGCTTATCTGTTGTCTTTGATATTTAACGCTTAGAAGCAAAGAATTACATTTTGTGAAATGGTATTTGCACTTCTGATTTATTCATTTACGTCGAATTTACGCAGCTCTTCAAATCTTTACAAATTTGAGTTTATTCTGAAGATACGACTGAGCTGCTCCAGCTTCCACGCGCTCCATCTATTGGTAGAATATCCTCCTTGGAATTTACATTAAATTACGATGTTAGATACATGCCTTTTTGGCCTTAACCATGCCTTGAACACTCTTTTTAAAAGCGTTTACTCCTCCCGAATGCCTCGCCGTGGCCCTCACCGCCGCTCGAAGAAGACTCATCATGATTCTCCTGGTTGCCTTGCTTGCTATTCTGTGAGCCTCGAAGGTTAGGGCGAAGACGATTGTCGATTGACCTCTTCTTACTTTTGTCAGGAAAAGTAACTTCATCCTCAGGGTCACCGTCATTCTGATACCCAACTTTCAACACGAACAAATCATCGAGGTCATAGGAGTCGTCGGAATCATCAGAGTCATCGTCTTCGCAGTCATCGTCTGAGCTATATGAATAGATGGTAGATGTATCTGAAGGGAGGAGACTCAATAAGCCGGGAATAAAGCTTTGTCTGTATTTCATTGAAGCCTTCTCAGTAATAGGCTTCTCCGATTCGACCAACTTTCCTCTCCTTGCAATGTCCTCGATGACCTAGTTGTGTAAGGCAATATATAAATATACAGAGTGGCAGATTATTGACTTCCTATCATTTTAGGATCCCCATTTTAGTCCCTAGCAACAATTTTTTTACATGTAATTTTTGTTGCGAAAAGAAAGGGAAAAAACCGAAAAAATTCCGAAAAAACCGAAAAGATCTCAAAAAGTCTCGAAAAGTCTAATAAAATAATTACAAAAAAAAATGTTGCTAGGGCCTAAAAGGGGGTTCCTAAAATGATAGGAAGTCAATAATCTGCCACTCTGTATATATGTATAATCCCAAGAGGAGAAAAGAAAAGCTACCTCTAAAACGATGGGACCGCACTCATTGGTATCTCCCTGCGACGGTCGAAGTTTGTGAATTTCTTCAAGCGTTTTCCACGACTTCTTCCCTTGATATTCAATAGTGGTGAGTGCTTCCGCAATGGTTTTACAGTAGGTGAGCCTGGCTTCCAACCAATCTGTATTCACACCTTCGTACTGAGGGTCAAAGAGGGAGACCTCTACTTCAGTACAATCCACTATCGCAATAAGAACAATCACAAACCCAATTGCATCAAAAGGCTTGAAAGACTTACCGATGATCAAGAAAATATGTCCCCATTTAGGTAGACGATCGCCAGCTGCTAAAACGATGTCATTTCGCTGAGGAGCAAAACATGGGATGAGAACAAACTGGACATCCTTTGGAAACTCATTAGCATGTGCGTAACTGAGACGGGTGGACTTTATGCCTGGGTCCAACGCATCAACGAAAATTGCCCGGAGAGACGCTAGGAACACAAGCTTCTGATTTGGGTGGTTATGCCTTATCTGCAAAATCTTCACCATCTTGACGAACACAGCAAGGCCCGTTCCCTTGAATTCTGAATTCTGAATTGGGAACTGCGAGGTGAAGGATGTCCTCTTCACGAATGTCCTCGTGAAAGTATCGGAAGGAACGTTGCTTGAGATTATTTAGTATTTTCCTAGTCATTCCTTTCTTGTCCCTTTTCACCTTCCAGTTGGAGACGTTTTCCCTTTGGCGAGAGTGTGCTTTTAATTCCTGCACTACAGGTGGTAACCGAACCTTTCGAGCTGCGCGAGTGTTGTGCTTCTTGGGCGGTTCCTCGCGGACCTGCACGTTTTTGTTTTTAGGTTTCTTTGCATATGGCAGCTTACCATAGTACATGTCCAGAGCCTGGTGCCACACATAATTGATGAAATCGCCGTCCTTCCCTTGCAAATGTAGGGTCTCACATATTTCCTTGCCGTAAAAAAGAGAGCTTCTGGTCGCTTCACGACACTGAATTCCCAAACTGCGGCTGTCCATGCTTTGGTGCTTCTCCTTTCTTATAAGTTGAACATATGTCGTCCAAAATTTCTCTTGGTTCAAGTCGTACATTGGTTTGATTGATGCATCTTCATCATCGTCCCCATCTAACTCTTTCCACGCCTCCTGCCTCATGATCTGCAGGAATTTGTTTCTTAACGCTCGCACGGCCTTCTCGTTCTTCATGATCTGAACGATTGTTTTGAGCTTGAGGGGATCCAGGCATTTGACCTCCAAGTATGTTTTGGCTGGCTGCTTCTCCTTATCATCCTGGACTCTTCCTCCAGGCTTCTGGTTGGTTGGGTTGTGAGGGCGTCGTTGCATTTTTCCTGCAGGCCATAACATTCGTTAAATAACAACGGAATGGATCATTTGCATGGACTTGTAAATTTCCTAATAATCCTGTTTTAGTTACTACTAACGCCCTTCCATCCTTCCCTTGTGAGTTACCGCTTTTGAAAAATACTTTGGAAATGCCTCACCTTTCCTTCCTTCCATCCTTGAACCCAGCCTCCGCATTCACATACTCACGTTTCTGACGACATGGTGGTAATGATAAAAACTGTATCTCCTTTGAGTCTCGTATAGCTTAAAATTCGGGGAGCCCTTCCAAGTTCTGCAAAAATATAATGAAGTTTACAAATGTAAGAATTTAGCTTCCTGGCAAAGCTAAATTGCGCTACCAACAAAGTTACCCAAAGGAATAGAATGTAATTTACACGACAATGTGCGGTGGTCTGTGGGGTGAATTATGGAAACATAATTTTACTTTCTTTTTTGGCTTATAGATGGGCTGGTTGAGTGTCAGGAGGTTGTAAGGAGTGTAGAAACAACACACTTAGCTTGTTTATCAGAGGCACCCTGCAGCTTTAGGGGTATAGGGAAGAGGTTGGGATGGGAGCAAGTCTCTACTAAAAGGAAAACGGGTACCCAGTTCAAACGGAATGCGCAGACATACACAGATGGACAGTTTACCTGCCTTTACCTGCTCAACCTTTTTGTTGCTATGGATCGGATGCAATGCGAAAAGAGCAGATTGGAGAGTCCAGATGATTTTGTAGAAGATTGCATATCATAAAAGAAGAAGCTAAAGGGGAGAAGAAAGAGGCAGGTAAATATTTTCACATTGAATAAAAACGGTATTTTCTATTCTTTCCAGTGATGTTGTTATTGGAATGCAATCCCTCTACCCCCGATCTATCTTTTGCCTCTCTGCTTTGTGTGTGATAGGTATAGAGTTATACAGCGATGGGTATGGTATTTACCTGCTCAACCTTTTTGTTGCTATGGATCGGATGCAATCCGAGAGGAAGAGAGGACAGTCCAGATGATTTTGTATAGAAGATTGTATATGCTTCAAGAATGAGGTCCAACACCATCAACACTTTAGAAAAGTCAACTGTTACACTTTTGTTCTCTATAGCACAAAAAACGCAATATTTATCAGACACTAAAGTTTCCAAAAATCACTCTCGACTTAAAATGTTGAAAGCTTGATTCCTCGAGGGATGTTAGAAGAGGACTGTAAATGTGTAGCTTCAAAAGTAGACCATTTTAGTGACCACTGACTGCATACCAAAACAAAACCAAGGCGTCTTCTCTATAGCAGAGAGAGGAGGAATTCTCTCTCTCTTCACAACAATTACTATGGCTTTGCTAGAAATCCTTATAAAGGTTTTGAATTGATGCTCTTCTCTGGCGAGAATAAAAAAAATCACTGGAGGAAGATGATGACGATATACGTTTTGATTTTGGCGAAGGTGGTTTTGATTTTGATATATTCCCCTGACTCAACGGAGAGGAAGTTAAAGGTGGCTTCTCTGTCTCTATACCTCTTAGAAGAAAGACAGTTTGGTTCTTCTTTTTAATGTTCTTCTTTGAAGAGAGGAAAAACCAGCTTTGGTTCAATGATTCGTTTGCTTTTTTTCCAACTTCTTCAACTTCTCTTTTTGAATCAAATCATCATTAACAGCACACACTTGCTTGCTCTTGAATCTTCCTCCTCCTCCTCACATTAAAAAATGATGTTGAAGAAAGAGTTAAAAAATGCAATACAAACTCGCATCTCACTTTTCCCTCACAAAGTCTCCAGAAAAGAATGGCTTTCTTCTCACACAGGTCAGTTCAGAAAATTATAAGAAAGCACGAATGCAATCACACAAGAAGTGATAATGTGGATGATCACCCATGGGAATATAGGCCTTCCCCCAACAAAAAATTCTTCTTCCAAGTCAAAAGTTGTTATCCAGAGGAAGAAGAACAAGAGGTCCATCATTATCCTCTCTTCTGGTCAGCCATGCATTCTTCGGCTAGACAAAGTTGAGATGGGATCACCAACCAAACCTCACGTCAGTCAGTAAAGTAACTTAGGTTCTTTTCTTGAGCTTTGGCTTAATAATGGCTTTTAAATTACAATATGAGACAAGCATCAGCATTTTGTAATTATCCATTGCATTTTGGAAGCACTGGGATTGCGTGGAATCCTTCACGACAACCTTAATTATGGGGGAGGATGAGGGCCTTAAATTCCCTTAGAAAGTATTGAACTAATTGCGTCAGAAGAACAAGGAAATGATGATGATGGCTGCAAGGGTGTAATGGATAACTTTCTATCCATCCAAAACAATGACCATTTGAATTCCTTAGAGAAAAATTTGGGAATTACCAAATCCTCCAAGGCACAATGTTTCTATAAATAAAAAAAGAAGGATCAATTGTCCGCATGCTTTGAGCACATCCTGCAACTTGTTTGGCAAAAATCGCCAATTTCAGCCATTTTCAGCATCAACTCTCATATAACGCCACTTTAGTCAGTTGTAGCAGTCAGTTGCAGCACCTACTGCACTCTTTGTTCTCCGAAAGAGAAAAATGTGTATTGGTTAGGTATTTGGAAAAAAGAAGGGGTTTGTAATGTAATGTGGTAATTTCAAAATATTTCTATAGTTTTTTCTTGGCTAGAGGCTTACAAAAAAGCCTACCAAACAGGTTCCTATATTCCAAAAAGACGCAGACCAGAAGACAAGAAGAGTCGTTAAAAATTTCAACCATCCTCTCCTTATATAACCTCAATTTTCCTTTCTATCTAATAACGCGTCTTGTTTTCTGTATCCTCCTTTTCTAGGGTTTTTAATTATCATCAACCTTGAAGAAGGCTAATCTCATGATCACGATGATCTCCTTTGTGTGTGTCGTCATTGTTTAATTAGAAAGAAAGCAGCAGAGGAGCAATGAATGATGACAGAAGGGAAGGCTCTTTAATAGCTTTCGCGGAAAGAAACACCATTTTCCTTCCAAACCACCTGCTCTTCTTCTCAGTGACTCATAATAAAATTGCAACTACCTGGAAATTCAAACTTAGGACTCTCGCCCAGGCCGAGTTTGACCTGAAACCTCTCTCTTTTGAATTATGTCTTTCCACGCTCCTTTGAACGGAGAAGTTACGGAACGTTGAAGCGCATTGGAGAGTGTAAAATGTCGTGTAGGACCGATTGGCGCAGTGTTCCTCAAATTTGTCCCATGCTAGGGTGTGTGGTTTGTCTCCCAGGAGAACGTTGTCTTCTCCAGCAGATGGCCCTGGCTGGTAACAAAATAAACTAACAGTCGAACCTATTATATGTGACAAATGAGTTATGGTCCGGACGTCTATTTCATCCACCGCCTCCTACTTTCGACACAAAGGTTCTCTCTACGTTTGTGGACCTGAGAACAGAGTCCTAATGAGGTCACACATGTGACGAAGGTGATTTGGGGGTGGAGGAGGGGGCCGACGGCGGCAGCCCCACCCACTCCCCCTGCCCATGTCGGGGCGAGGAGAAGTAGGAGGGGGAGAGGGGTGCTCGAGTCTGGTCTCAACCTGCCCTCACACTACTTTCTCTTACCCACCACCTTCATATTGCTCAATATTGAGGAACCAGGGAGCGTTTGCTCAGACACATTGATCTTGAATGGACCTCCGATTATTTGGGGCTATAAAAGTAACAGATTTTTAATTGCTTTCCAACACTTAAGGGTTCGGATGGCTTACGGCATTGTCATTTACATCCTGCACCCGAATCGCCACCAGGATATGAATGCTCTGCGGAAACGTGTTTTCAGGCCATGCAAACGTAGAAGTATTGTCGCACAAGCTGTTTTTACACCTTCAGAAAAGTGTTCAGAAAAGAAAAAAAAGAAAGTGTCCAGAAAAGAAAAGAAAAAAAAGAAAGTGTCCAGAAAAGAAAAGAAAAAAAAGAAAGTGTCCAGAAAAAAGAAAAGTTCAGAAAAGTTTAATATCTCAAAGAAACCCGACAGCGTTTAAGAGATTTAAGAGGTTTGCGTCCGTCTCACTTTGTAGCCTTGTTGCTCTCTTCTTGCTGTCTTGAAATGAACTGAAGTGTGATAAAGAAAGGAGGAAGCTGAAATGCTCAGCCAAAACTCGTGCTAGTGATACCTGCTTTTTTGAGACACGTGTTCCTGCATTACATTAAAATGCAGTTTGGGATTTGGGGTAGCAGCAATAAAGCTTTGCAGTTGGCTAGGCGTGGGAGGATGGAAGGGAAAGGAAGCACGACTGACCATTCAACAGTTAAATATTACTCAAGGCATTCACATAATTGCAATTACAAGACATTTTTGATACGACTTGTAAGTCTGTTAAAATCCTAGATTGTTGCACAGTAACGCCGCGTTAATGCTTTACATTTTGTGAACCTCTGACTCTTAATTTTGTGTACCGATTGATGATGTTGCTGTAATTAAAGATTATCAGCGGATTTTGATTTTGGAGTGTGACGGGGAATTGCCAATTGCTTCTCTTACGTCTTTAATGTCTGAACTGAAGACATTAAATTAAAAAGTGAATGAATTAAGGAAGAATGCAGGAAAGCGTAAATTTTCATAATGCGATTGATTAAATCAAAAAAGGAAGAGGGGCTCCTTTTTACTGTTTACTTCGTCTTTAATAACAAACAACATAGCAAAATATTATATTTCAAACATCTTCGCAAAAAGTCGTTTGCTCCTTGTGTTGTTGTGGCCTTAATTGCTTTGTCAATGCAATACGAAATTTTGTTCAATTGGCTTGACAAAGTAATGAAAGCTAGAGCGGAAAACAATGTTTATCTAAAGTGCAATATTGCGTTCGTGCCAGGTATACAATCAATGCGGTTTCGAGGGTAAAGTACTACGCGCGGTAAACAATTCAATGTTTTTTACGCACTTTCTGTGAATGGGAAAGAAAAGAGGGGGAACGGGGAGAAAGCCCAATACTGGAAATGATGTGTAATCCACTCGAATTACAGGTTTTTTTAGGCAGGGGGTATGCGTGAGTAAATTGCACGTTGGAGGGTACACATTTGCTACGTTTGTATACCCGGTAACCGGAAACGGTATACACTTATACAGGAATAGTTTTGTATAGCGTACCTAGAAAGAAGGTATATATTGTATTTGATAATTTCTTATTCAACCCGGGTGCTGAATGTGCTGCAGTATGCGAAATTTAGAATTGGTTACACCTGCCACCCTTCATACTGCCTCGTGTCATATTCGGATTGTCCAAGTACTTAATTACTTTTTTGTGTACCCCATATGTGGCAACCATCAAGACATTAATGTATCCCTCCTTATTTTTTGGAACCGGTATGTTGTCACATCACATCATACGTATACATCTGGCACTTGCCAACTTCCAATTGCTTAATTGTTATAATCTCCCGTTAGAAAGCAGAAAAAAAAATTAGAAATGTCAGGTACGTCTGCCTACAAAAAGCGCCGGGATCCATAGTCATTGTCGTCGTCGTGATCAAAATTAATCAGAAATGTATGATTTGACTTCCTCTAGTTTAGAAGCAGAAAATAGAATCATTTACGTCAAAGATTGTAATTTCTTTAGGTAATGATCAGTTCAGTTAAATACTACTAAGATTTAGATCCTTGTATCTATGTTACTCCTTCTTCTCTACACCTGTGATGATCTGTCGTAAACGTCTGGAAAGTTTTGTGAGTAGCTTGTGAACCAGGAATGGGTTGGAAACCACTTGAGTTGGAGCATGGTTGGTACCGTGTATACTGAGAGGGATGTATGGAGGGCGCATACAGGGATGTATAGAGGGACGCATCGTCACGCAGGTATCGGTTCATGAGGCCCAGGGTACTGTTGAAAGGAAAAACCTGTCATTTGCCCGCCATCAACAAGCCAGCCAAACAAGTCCATCCCATCAGCGTTCTTGGACAACCTGGGGGCCCTTGCAGAGCTTCAGATGGAAAACAATCGACAATCAATCAGCTCCATCCAAGGGTTGAGAAGTTTGAAGAAGATTCGACACGTGCCTCCGTCTCGGAATGGGATTGAGACTCTGACCTGCTGGCTGGGGCTGAGATGAGCTCATTTAGTATTGGGAACTATGGGGTTAGGGTCATTCAAGGCAGGCCTTTCGCCAATCAGAGCAGCCCTAGTGTTTCCACCGCGGGGTCCCCGGGGAGAATTCCCCGGGTATCCCCGATAGTTTTCCTCCTCGGGTCCCCGGGGTCCCCGTCCCCGAAACATAAATATTATAAGGCATTTTCTGGACCTTTTTCATCCAAAAACTCACTAAAAAACCTAACTGACTTACTTAGTTTAAACTTACGAAGTCTAAACCTGGCTTTGACTATGTTTAGAGTTCATGATCATTCATCATAATGAGTGAAAGTTGTCGAAGGCAGACGCCATTCTTCGTGTGAGAGAAACCGAACGAGTTTCGATGAAGGGGGATTCTGGAGTTGGATTTGGACTCGATTTGTACCTCGCCAGCGATTCTCAATGTGGCGATTCAGGTAAGGAACCAAAAAAAGCGGAAAAGTTTGACTTGGAGAAAGCGTAGAATTAGAGTCAGAGATGCTACTCACAATGCAATCTTAATGTGACAAATGCACTTTTTGTGTGTAAGACACAAATTGAGGGTCTAACCCTCATTTTAGCGACTAATTGGTGTCGGCATTTGTGGCGATAAATAAACAAAAGACGAGACATGACACGCTGAAAATGGAGAATGCTTTGGATTTTCTCATTTTGCCACGTGCTATCTCATGCAATGTTCATTTGAAGGAGAAAGTTCCAATTTTTAGTTTTTCTCGGGGGATTCTTCGTCTCAGAATGACGATGGCCGAATACGCCGACACTCCTTTGCCACTAAAATTAGTGATTTGCGCCTTAGTAGCGCCGAAATTAGCACCTTAGTTTGCATCTTATTCAAAAAATCTGCATTTGTCAGAGAAAAGGGTTCCATTGTAAGCAAACCTTGTTTTTCCTAGGAGGTCACTCCATCTATTCATTTTTTCCGGCTGCTACAGCCCATTTTGTATTACACGCAGGTGGACTAATTAGGATTAAATTAAAAACTAAGAGTTGTGTCACGCTGTGTCATGCGTCACTGTCTTTTCTTCTGCACTTTTAGCACACTGGTTGGCAATGCTTTATATTATTTTGTTAATTTTCACACTTTTATACCCAAGTTTCCAAAAAGGAAATATAAATCATTTGGTTACAATGGAATCCTGAATATGAGTCAGAATTAAATTTCTCATTCACTTGACTCATCAGTTAGGAGAAAATAGTGAATTACAACTTAGTTCTTGCTTACTTACTTAAATTAGTGAGTTTGAACTAGAATTCAATCCAATTTGAAAAGTTGGCCGAAAAAACTTTGTTTGTTTGTTTTCTACACCTGACTTGTCTCTTACGAGACCTGTTACGTCCGGCGCCTCCCTCTCTCCTCTGAGTACACAATTAAGGGAATTGGCGAGGGTAAGGAGGGGATTTTTTTGTGAAATTTTTGCAAACATTTTTAAGTTATTGCCAATACTGGGATTCGAACTCACATCGCATAAACTTGAAGCCTATTTAAAACGTGTTGCTTAACTACGCTTTTGTAATGATGAATGACGATTCCAGCTTGTTCCCTTCTTTGTTTCAAATTCAGAGGAGTAAGAGAAGATTGGTATATGTGAAATTTGTCCTTTAAGTCCTTCATGTCTTTATCAATGGACATAATTTGATTAAAACAGGTAAGCATTTCTCATTTCCCCCATCACTCGAGCATACGTCGTATGCAACAGCTGACCACCATCTCCATCACCAAACCAGCTGTCCCAACCGCAGCTACAATCCTACCTCCTATAAACAAGTAAGCTAGGTGAGGTAATGAAATGTATGTCGCCTCTGCTTCCGACCCGGACATTCCTTGCCACTCTGCCTTGCCATCTGATTCCCATCCCAAACCTTCCAATGGGCCCTGTATCCCCCGACTCCCAATCCCTATGAGATCCTCATGATCAACTGAGTTAAAGGCACCTCAGCCGTCAAGTAAAGCTGATTCTTTGCCATAGTATTTTCCAGGGCAAAACAGACGGTGACTAAGTTGGACGATATCACTGAAACAAGTTTTGCTGGAGATCTCCATCGGTCGGAAATAGCGACCTTTGACCTCAGCTGATTTACAACATCAGCCGACCCACCTTCAATGAACTGTGAAACTGGACAAGGAGGCCCTTGGCATCCAATTCCCTTCGTAGATGCACCCTTCCTGATATCTCAATTGAACCCTCATCGGGGAGTTTAGTGAAGAGTACAAAATAATTGCTATCAATCAGTAAAGACGGTATCTCATAACTCAATTTACCGAATCCTCCTTCTTCCAAGAAACTGATGGAACCACCCCTGATGGGAATGGTGGCTTCATGGTGTCATGGTCCTCATCACATATTGAGGTTAAAGTCTTCAGACCGGGGAGGCGTAGGAAGGTTCCAAAAGTTTTGAAGCACACACCTGCGTCAGCCTGGGACGACATATGTGTCAAAGGTGAAGGGCATGGCGGAGAAGATTGTGAAGGCCTCGTGTGGCTGGGGTCGTTCCCTGAGACTCTAATGAAATAGACCTTAGCGGAAAACCTTTGAGATTTGTTACGTGTAACCCAGAAAGAGGAACACATTTGAAGTAATGTTGATCATATAAGGCATGGTGCACGCCAAGGACTGGAGGAGGGCTTGTGTCTTCAACACAGCCTTCTCAGATACACGAATGTCTGTCCATAACAAAAGACTTACAGACTTTCAAAAAGCACATCCTTAGTAAATTACCCTAGTAGTACCCCCTCCAAATCCAGGAGTACTATCCACCCCAATAGTACCCCCTCCAAATCCTCTGCCCTGATGCCCTTGACGGCATTGAGAATCTCACTCCACCCCTTCATCTGTGGTATTGACAACCGTCCTCCTCGGCTCAGCCGTCCTCCCTCGTGAGAGGCTAGAAGAGGGGGATGCCATCATTCCCCAGAAGGCTCCAAGGACCTACGACGATTCTGATGTAGATCAGGCAAATAGTAAGACGATATGGGCTGTTACGGCCGGGACAGCAAATTGCAATTTGTGTACACAAATTGAGGTAGATTTATGTTGGGAATTTTTTAAAAAGTATAACTAAGAAATAAGTAATCACATGTTTTCTTGAGTGACAGGATATACCCAGCTTGTACATTTTATAAGCTTTTATATAGAGACATGGAAACGTGTGAATTGAAAAACAGAGCGTAAATGAAATACATAGGGAGGATGGGGAAACATGTGTATTGAAAAGAACACAGAGCGGAGATAGGGATGCATGGAAGAGTGATGATGATACACACGTGTGCTGTATGAAGCAGCACAACCTGGAACTGCATAGAGAGGATTGACTCTATACGCAAAAGCAGAGAGATACCCAAATATCCCACCACCACATGAAACTCGTGACAAAAAACGTTTTTATGTGCCAATCGCTATGGGATTGTCATACAAACTATTCCAATTGTCTGTTTATTCATTGTGGTCCTATGCCCCCTTGAACAATATTGAAAAATTGAACATCCACAGCCGAAGAGAAGAATGAGGGAAAGCCATGAAAATGAAAGCTATGGAGAAGAAATTGAAAAGGCATGAGATACCTATCTATTTCGCAGCAATGCCTCTTGCGATTCATGACCCTGGACGCGGTCCGGTACGAGAAGAGTAGATGTCACAACCTTTTCATACAGGGTCAATAGGAACGCTAGTCCCGCAAGAAACAAAAGGCGTTCCCAGGCATTCCGGGTCGCTAAATTTAGGATAATCGCCAAGACACCACACACGCACACAAATCCAAACCACTCTCCCAAATGGAGCCAACCAAGACTTAAGGGACCCTGCCCTTGGAATCATTGTGGCAATAAATGGCATCAAACCATCCATCTCTTAGAACCATAGATGATTGCTTCCTCCATAACGCATCCCCCAAGTTTCCGGTAGGAAAGTCGGCGGGTCTACTGGACCGTAGGTGAGACGATTATTCTTAAGCATAACACCTCTTCTGCTCCTTCTTCTTCGTATGGAAACCAGGGTCACGTTCAACTTTCGAAACAGGGTTGCCATTAGTAACTCTGATTGCCTCCAAAGTACCCTGGTATAGGTGACCACTCTCGTGGAATATCGTGGGGTCCAATGCGTTTTGAACCGTTCCAAAGATGTTTGATGATGAACAATGTTCAAATCGGTTTCCCCGATCCAGCTGTTAAGAGCCAGGAGGAAGGATTATTTGGGTTACCACATTGAAATTTCCCTGTATTGCCCGAGTCAAAAAAGTGATTTTTCCCAATACCATATAATGAGAAATTAGGGGTTTTGGTCAATTCCTCGCTGTGTTGAATTTTCGAACTTTGGCTACCTAAATACTATTTTCCATAAGACATTTTCTCAGGTTTTGTATCCTACAGACCCTTAAGGGACCCATTCGGGGAAACAAAGGTATCACGCTTCCTGACACTGCGTCACTCCCAACATATGTCAGTGTCATGAGGAAACACCATTTGTGTCGAGAAAATTTGCCAAATTTCAACCAACTCTTCGGCCCCTTCCGGGCCAAAGAGCCGTTGTGGTCGTTAGCTAGAGGTCAGAAATGCCAAAGATTACCAAAGATTTACCAAATTCCAACCGACTCCTCGGCCATTTCGGGGCCAAGGAGCGGTTGTGGGCGTTACCAGGAGGTCAGAAATGCCAAAGATTACCAAAATTTGCAAAATTCCAACCGACTCCCCCGCCCCTTTGGGGCCAAGGAGCGGTTGTGGGCGTGGGCAAGAAGGTCGGAAATGCCAG
>JAQGCL010000326.1:0-15862 GCA_034699605.1 Isotomiella paraminor | reverse complement strand
CTTATGGCAAAAACGTCATTTCATTTGTTGTAGGCCAAGGGCTTATCCAAGGGGCAAATCCAATTGTCTGATTCCTACTTAAGCTATTCCCCGGCCCTGTAGTATGAAAAAAGCCAGTTTCAGGGTCAAGGGGGAGCAGAAACGTGGTGAATGTCGGACAAACGGAGATGTGGAGGAAAAATTGAAGAAGCAAAGAGTTGCTTAACAAAGCTGCTTGAACAGTACTCAAAAAATTAATTTTAAAGTCCACCCATTGTTTTCCCTACATTTCGTCCCAAATGTAGAATTCAGCTTTTTAAAACTAAGATGAGTGTAAAAACGATAGATGATTTTGATCGTTGAGAATCTTTTCAGGAAAACCCCTTCAAATCGTTATCCTCATCTCTCGAAATAAACACAGTCCATTTTCTTCGATTGACTCTCACTTTCATCAGGAACTTTTCGACATGCTTTCTGCGCATCAGGGGCACCACGCAAATAAAAACGGGTCATGCACTCGGCCTTGTCCTTTCGTCGTTTTACTTCCTAACTGTTACCACATTGGAATGTGATAAAGCAAGCATTGTTTCCTCAATCAGGTCAAAAACTTGCTAAAATTGAATTGATGTTCCAAGAACCTTTCGGCTTTTATGTCATTCGGGAACTCATCGAAAACATTTCTTTTCTTGATACGATTTTTTAACGACGGAAAGCAGAAGATCAACCGTTGAAACTAAAAAAAGAGCTCTGGATTTTGTCCAATCTTAATCTTTTGCCATATGCTATCTGAAGCAATGTTCATTTCCAAAGTAATCAATTGCTTAAAAATATACAATGAAACGAGCAAACTTTGGGTAGGGATTGACGCCGAAGAAAAGATGACGACAATCCTATTTTTTAAGCAGATTTAATGAATCAGTGGATAGGGCAAGCAAATAAAATCAATCAGAGGTGACAGTTTTTAAAAGTTTCCAAGCCAACTACAGAACGAACAGCTCAACAATGAGAGATGAGTTTAAGTATTTGTAAGCGTATTCAGTCAGTTCCTTAGATAAGAAAGAACCTCTGGACCCTTATTTTGTGGTCCTGAGTTGAAAGATTGTGCCGCTGGATATTGAACATAAGTAGCCTAACTAAGTACATGGTAAGATATCACAGTCAACATGAGAACAAACATAATTAGACACTTAGTTAATTAAATGAAAGACGAGAAGCCAGACAAGGGGGCTCTCGACCTCGCCATATTGTTGAGGACAATCCTCCCTTGCCCACTAAAACTCGCCGTAGCCTCAGGCTCAGAGTCGGTGTAGCTGGAATAATTTGTGTTGGGTCGAAATAAGCAAATCTGAATCATGAATAAAAAGCGCTAGGTTTACAATAATCATTCGACGTCGAGACTCAATAATCATTCGATTTACTCTCGACTTCGAGATTAAACAAGCATAAACCTGCCTGTTTAAGTTGTAACCAGACAATCTCCTTCCAAACACATTTTCAGACATTAAACTAACCTGCTGAAGAGTAAGACAATCCAAATATCTCTCTTTACAACTTTGAAATGACACAAGTCATTTTTACATAAGCATTAGCAAAAATTCAAAATTTACTGTGTCCGTTGAATTCATAGCGACAAATAAAGGCATTTAATGGCATAATCTTCAACGCTATATTCAATGCAGTTCTACAATGCTTCTCACAAAAATAAAATTTGCAGGTTTTAACGTCAAAAGGGGTTCAGGAACAATTTTGTAATTGACTTAAGGAAACTGATAAATTTATTTAAGGAATTATGTGTCAGCGTAAGACAACTCGTTCATCTTGTACAATGATGAAAATTGGGTTCATGTCATGTCGGACCAAATGAGCAATGACTTAGATTTTTGGAGTGTTGGGTATCAACGACGAAGTTGAATTTTGTGTTGCAAAGAAATAAAACAGTTTAATTTCAATAGGATGGAAAATGGCATAAAAACAATGTTTAAGAACACCTGAGATGTTTTCCTGAGGTGGACAAAGTAACAGTTCGTTACAGCCTTACAAAGGGAAAGTAGAAATCCGCAGTTAGACTTGCAATAAAGATAAATACGAGTTGAAATCACGTTGTTTCCTGGGGATCGCCTCTATAGCTCAACGGTAGAGCACACAACCGGCAATTGTGGGATCTGGGTTCAATTCTCAGTGGGGTCTCCGTTTTTTGGGAAATAATGTGATTCGGGTATTTCAGTTCAAAAAAACAACTGAGATGTTGAAGAATGTTGTGAATCTTCTACTTTCAACTGCTTTTTCAGGTTTAGCGTGACTTGAATTATTCTAAATCAAAGAACTCGGCCAAAACTGTGGTACTCGTGTTGTGCCGTACATGACATAACTTGGAAAATTAAGAATAAATCATATTTCCTGTTTCGTCGTCGTCATGATCAAACTATTCAAGCGATTCAAACTGGTCAAACCACTTGCTTATCGTTATGTTAGCAAAAATCAAACAATCTGTTTTAAGCTATGCTGAATATCTACTTCATATTTCGGCGTCATAATTCATTCCAAAATCATCCTGGTGTTCCGAATTCAGTTAAGGAGGATATCCTGAAGATAAATTGAAGCGTGGCGACGCCATTACAATTGAGAAAGAAGTTTATATTTTATTCGCAGATTGTAGTGGGATTCCCAAGTCTTCGGAATGATGCCGAATTTCAGGATTTTGAATAAGCATCACGTTTTTCGGGGCAGAGGACAGGAAATGTTTGAAATTTTTTACAATAATTACTTGAAAATATGCAATGAAATGAGCAAACTTTGGGAAGGGATTGACGCCGAAGAAATATTGAGGATTCGTAATTTTTCTTAAACAGATAGTGTGCCGACTCCAAGTAATGGTGTTGAGAATTGCTTAAAAAATAAGGACGTTCTAGACGATGGACTGCAACAGCAACCTGTGTTATTTAAAAACCTTTCAGTTATGAAAATTCCTTCAAAGCTATAACTGCATCGACAAAACCAATTTCAGTCAAAGATCGATAATAACTTTAGTTAATTCGCAATTATATTTCCTTATACTCGTCTCTCAAAATAAACATTATATTTGATTAATGACTTTCATCAGAATACACTTTTTTGCATTCGTTCATCGCGCCAAGGATACTCCCATTCACATTTGGGTCCCGATTTTGGAACGATGTCTGCATTTTATTGATTTATTTTTAATCTCGAAAGAAATTGTGATTCATTGGAAGTTGGGTTATCAATTACCCTATACATAAAATATTTTTCTGAATATCAGAACAAACCTGTCTACCAGCGTTACAACGCCAGAAATAAGTATAACATGAATTATTATGTAGCAAAGTTGGTCTGCGTAGATGTGCCTTTAGCGGTAAATCAACAAAAGCTGCTCTGTACGCCACAAATTTGATATTATGTCTTCTAAGCAATTCTAAACTCTTCTGTAATACTGCAAAGCCAATCAAGAGGGCTTTTAAAGCGTATCCTGCAATCATGCACAAAAAAGCGTTTGCTGTATTCTCAAGCAAGAAAAGAGCTAAACGATCCAAATTCAGCGTAAAGCAATTCCGTATGCTTTTTAAGTTTGATTGAACCAAAAAAACAGTAAAGCAATCAACCTTCAAATTGTGGTGCTTTTTACTTTGTGAACGAACACTGGTCCAGTTCCAGTCAAACTTAATCTCGTGCAGTGAAATAAGGGTGAAAGTAAGAATTTGAATATCTGAGAAATTGAAAAAGAATCAAATATCCATTCTCGACGTCAGCGTTGAACCAACATAGCATTGATACTCTTCATTAAATTTGCAGGCTTCGAGCATTTTTGTGAGACATTTTGTTTTTTGAATAAGGCAACTTGAAAACTCTTATTTCCAAGTGTTATAAAAGATATAAAATGTAACCGTAAAAGTGACATTGTAAAAGATGAATCTCCTTTCCACGTACATGTCTTGAGAGAGCATCTCTGTTGTATACTGCACTTCATTTGTGTGACCAATCTTATCCGTCAATTTTTTGTTTTAAAATTGTCAGTTTCTTAATCACACTTGATGTATTCTGACGCTACAAAAACTATTGTACACAGCATTCAGTTTAATTGTTTCGTTTTTTGCGATTATTTGGTGAGGCTGAAGTGGGCGATAGAATGAGTTACTGGAACTCCAGCAAAAAAGTATAATACTCGTCCCTAAGAGGAGTGGTTTATCACCTACGTACTTCAATATGGGAATTTCGAATGATTGACTCATTTTACCTTCTCCATAAGTAGAAGGCCGAAATGTGAAATGAGGCTCTCTTGTAATTTTTGAAAAAGTACAAATTTCCAGCGGAATGAGAAAACAATCACTGTAGAATAGATACAAAACGCAGCACCACCGTGATTTGAGAAAAGTTTGTGAATAATTGAAGGATGATACTACACTACGAAAGACAGTTTTAACTGGAACAATTGAAGTATACACCGTTTCCTCTGTCTGGCGTTCCAGTCCAGCATCATTCCTTTCACCATCCTCCTCATCCAGTTTTACAGGATTTTCCAGAGATCTTCGTAAATTGCCATATCCAGGCCAAAGTGACAGTTTGAGAACAGATTTGTTTAAATCTGTGTAAGCTTTCACATTGCTGAAGGCTTAGTCATTAGATTAAATCAAAAAATTAAGTAGAAAAGAAAAGCTTCATGCTTGTAGAGTGAAGTGGGTTTAGTTTTTAGAGGACGACGTCGAATATTTAATCACACTAGAATTAAATTAAAGCAGATGGAGATTCCATGTTTACACATGACCTTTCGAATTGCGAAGGTATGACACGGTGTTTTGAAAAAATGGTCCCTTTAATTTTAACCTCTAATCACTTTTAAGCACATTGTTGCTCAGACCCTAAGTTGTATGCCTTAATATAACTATATAAGCAAATATGAATAATAAGCAAATATGAATCATGAATAAAAAGAGTTAGGTTAACAATAATATTTATATTGAGGACGAACGAAGCCCATTCCTCTTGTGAAAAGCACTTTTCACAAAGGTTACACCTGCTGCGTCAGTTGACTGGTCAAAAACTTATTAACCTGCAAGACGATGGATTTGAAACGATTTCCTCTATTTGGAGATTTACTTTCTATTTCATAAATGAAGGTCGACGTCTTCTTCTAAGGTTCACAAATAAACTTTCTACCGACTCAGGATGAAAGATTTTCAGTATTCGAAAAAAGTTGAATGCATCATAAAAGCAAAATAACTTCCTTTTTTAATGCGTAATCCAGCAAGTAACTCTGCAATGCAGGAAGCACTGATGTTGTATTACAGAGCAAAAAAGCAATCAAGCATTAAGGGCGCTTTTCATGCTGGATTGAAGCAAAATTGCAAATGAAGCATAGAATGCAGTAATGCAATCTAGCCTTTAAGCCTGTGCTGATTTTAGATGTACCGTATAGTCGAAGACATCGAAACAACTTAAGAATTTTTAACACTGCAAATTTTTACTCTTGACGTCTGCATTAAACAAAAAACAGACACCTGACTTTTTGAAGTTGTAACCAGAAAATATCCTCCGAAACACATGTTTAGCATTTAAAGGCAATAACTCTTTTACAAGCTGTCAAATAGAAAATTATGCTTTCACCGTCACTCCATTTGAGGGTTCGCAACGATTCAAATGATGGCTGGTTAATAGACTATTGACCTGTTGAACTACAGCGCCAGGAACAGGATTAACAGGAATCTTAATTAAAGATTGCTAGATGACTCTATTTCGTGGACAATTCTAAAATTAATCAGTGCTCTGATAGAAGCAAAATCGAATCAAGCAGGAAATGCTATGATGTTGGTGCATTTGAGGCATACTAAACAACAATAGAGAGCAAAATCAGATCTTGTAACGTAATAAACGTTGAAATAAATAATTGAAACGTTGAAAGAAGTTGTAAATATGAAATGGAAGGTTCAGTTTGTCTGCTTTCTTACCTAGTGCAAGTTAATAAGTTTATATTAGATTAAAGGAAAACCATCCTGGCCCTGGATAAACTGTGAAAAATGAAATGAACATTGTTTAAATGAGTCGTTTTGACGTCGCGAATCCCAGCGTAAATATTTCAAAACAGATTTCAAATCCGTCATAACGTCATCACCACTTTTATTAGGATATCACAAATTGGTAAGATTTGTAAATATATCACACGTAGATAAGCGAAAGCGAGAGAGAAAGTTCTGAATGAGTACAAATGGATATGGACAAACGAACCAGGATTTTAAAGATTCAGATGTCGAAAACAATATACCAAATTAATAATCTCAAAGTCAGATGAAGAAAGCAACTCTTATTGAAAAATAATCATTGATTAGAATGCATGAGGCGTAAGGCAGCATCAATAAGAAGGCAAACAAGTTAACAAAGGGACACAGGACGCAAACAAATGTAGTAAATACCTACGCAAACTATTATGAAGTTTTTTCATGTCACAACTGAGGCATGCGGCATGAAGAGTGAGGGTGGCAATGCATGGAGAGGATTGGCACATGATGCGTTGTGGGATAGGATGCGACGGAGAAGAAGAGGAACAATTCCACCACACTACTTTCTTATGGACAGAAACGTTTTTATGTCCCATACGTCAAGGGATTGACATATGGACTATTCCAATTGCATTTTTGTTTACTGTGTACCTGTGGACTCTTCTACAAGTTTGCAGGGAAATTGAACTTCCACAAGCCAAGAAAAGTGGTACGCAAGGTGACGAAATTGAAAAGTGGAGGACGAATTGAAGAAGCAAAGAGTTGCTTAATAATAGGCATTTAATGGAATAATGATTTAATACTGTATTCAATGCAGTTCTACACTGCTTCTCACAAAAATAAAGTTTGCAGATTTCAATACCAAAGAAAGTGTTTTAGGATTAAACAGATATGTAATTGAATGAAGATACAGGATCGGCGTCGCGATCGTCGATCTTTTAGCGTTTTCTATCCAACTGTCCCTTATAATAGAAAATTACGCTTTCACCGTCACTCAATTTGAGGGTTCGCAACGATTCAAATGATGGCTGGTTAATAGACTATTGACCCGTTGAACTACAGCAAATTCAAATAAAAGCTGTTGAGACACACGCTGTATTTTCTATGAAACCAGATTTGAAGGAATATGACGCCGATCAACGTATTGAAGTCTTCAAAAATTTTTGCACAGTTCGTAACTCGAACGGGTTGCCAGAACACATACTATCCGGGTTTTTAAATGAGGTCAAGTAATGTCCAAAATAACTTAGGTACAATTCCTGTGAAGTTTAAGAAATGTTTATTTCATTGACCTCATCTGTTTCAGTCATATCGTCAAGCAGCATCATTTTATAGACTGCGGCGGGTTATAAAATGAAGGCAACGCACACGTATTAAGTGAAAGCATTTTCTCAACATTAAGCAATTGTTGATGATACCAGAACGCAGAAACTATGGTTTCACAACCTGCACAACCGACGTTCAGCTAAACTTACAAACTTTGGGGCCTGTGTAATTTTTTAGAGTTTACAGCAGTTTTTATTAAGCAACAACCGTTCTAAATATATCTCCAGATGAATGTCGTTTGCTCGGATGAAAGTTCGAAAGAGAATCGTTTAATCTTTGGATTGATGCTGAATTTCAAGATTTCGTGGAAGAGAATAGGAAATGTTTGTTCCATGTTGTATGGATCTGACGTCGATACAAAATTGTGGTTCAACAATTATTCTATATAGGTTCGAAATTCATCCTGTGGGCATGTTATAATAAGTGTGGACATCAGGATCATAAGACTCAGGAACTCCAATCTCTGTTTCCCATAAATTAGTCTAGAAAAGAAACTTTATGGATCTTCAGATTTGAAATTGAACGAGTATGAGGGGTTGTATTATATCGTTTTCAGGAAATAAAGTGAAATTGGCTTGAGCTTCATAAGTCAAATCAACGAACTGTGTCGAAACAGTGGGAACTAAAAGGCAAGTTGAGGGATTGAAACGCCGAAAAAGAGAAAACATGATTTATTTAAAAACGTGAAGTTAGTAATTGAACTAGTCGGCAAGTCAGCACAAATGTGATGATTCCTCAAACTAAGCTAATTTAAATTTCCGGGAAAGGAAGGAGTGCTTAACATAGCCTCGTTCAATTTCCAACATTCTGTAAGGCTAATACTAATGATGCTTGGAATATTTGGTATCAACGCCGAAGTACTATTTTGTGTGGAATAAAAATAATGTAATTACAAGTACTACATTTTTGGCCAAAGGAGCTGCGGGAAATTAAACAAATCTGAAACTTATAACCTTTTTTTATCCTCAAAGTGATTCATATACAACATGGAAAAACCGATCTGCTATGAATAATGTTGAATATTTAATTCCTTTCCGGCGTCCTGCTCCCGCAACACTGAACCCCACTTCAACTTCAAGGATGGGAGAAACAATGGAACCGACATGTTTAACGTTAACGACAAAGCTAAATTGCCTGATATCTTGAAAATACTGTCATAGGTGGCATTTAATGGGTGGAATATTGACCCTACGGTTGAGTACAAACGTGAGCAGACAACAACAAAGCACCTCGCTGACAAGCCTTCAAAAGAAAATAGATAAATTCTTTAAATCGCTTTACTCTCCCAGGTCAATTCCTGTAAATACTTTATATGAAAACCTGAGTGTCCTAAAACTTGCTGAGCAGGCATCATTTAACTTACTCAAATTTGCTCACCCAGTACGTTTTAATAACTCACAATTACCGACTTTGCTTCAAAGTTTCCTTCCCTCATGTCCTACAGCAAGCAATACAAGAGGAAGTAAATGTAACCTCTTAATTCCTCAACACACTACATCTTTGTATGAAAAAAGTGTATTGTATCGTACTGTAAAATTATGGAATGGGTTGCCTGTAAAACTAAAAGAAGAAAAAAGTTTCAGCGCATTCAAATACTTGTTAAATCAACATTTAGTAAATAATAGGAAATAACTTTATTCTACGCTAATTCTTCGATGTTATATTAGTCTGAATTGAAAAGCAATTTGTACTTCAAGTTGAACGCCGGATAATAAACTATTATTATTACAATTGCTTGAGCAGTAGAAGGATAAAAGTCAGTACATTGTTTTTTCCTTCGAAAATGCTTCTAGTCCAAAAGGTGGACTTTAATTTTCGTAAAGTTTAATTCTTGTATGTTTTTGGGAGAACTGTTGTTTCTAATATTCAAAAGTTCGGACTGCCTACTGCAAACATAAAGAAGACACACAACTAAGAACAACGGAACAAATTTCCACTTGAATATCATACTGATTATGTCAAATAACACCATAGTTAAAGATTCACTGCGAACATGCATGCCAATGGTTTGAACAATGACAACCTGCTTCCGAGTAACGCCAAAACATTAAGATTGCAGGGACAATAATTAAAATAGGTTTATCCAGTACATTTTCTTTTGTCGGAGATTAAGAAAAAAATTATGGAAGGGACATGCAATTATTTAAATGGTTGGTGAAAGTACCAAGGCGTATGTTTTTAGAATTGCAACCAGTGTTCCCGAAAAAACAGCATCAAACAGGAAACATTTGATGGACGATTGCTTTATCTGCGTTAGGAAACGAACAGTAATGACGGGTTTTTGAGGTGTTGGATATAAACGCCGAAATTGTATTTTGTGTGAATTTTAACGCCAAAAAAGGGAGTTTCGGTTTAAATTTTGTAACCAATGAAGATATAGGAGCGGCTTTCACTTTTCATTCTGTGGACGCCTTTAAAGTTTCCTATCCCACAGTCCCTAAATCGGCAAAAACCAGGACAATTTAAAACAACCCTTGAAATAATCTTTTGGTTTTGGAGTCCTACCTCCTCTACCGGCGATGTTTTATCGAATTCGCCAAAAGTGAATGATAGACAAATGTTGTGACATCGGATTTATTGCCGGTTAAAATCATAAGTAAATTGAACGGCTTTTAGGATAATTAGGACTAACGCCGAAATATTAAGTTGACACGAACACTGCTAACATACATTAGCTGGTCTGGAGTGTTTCCATTTGTTGCCTAAAAGCCTAAAAACACGCAAATTCCACAACAGAAAAGCTGTTTCGAATTCGAATTTCGAAGTCTTATTCCAACACAAATTTTGTCACTCGGTCTCATATTAAAAGATGAGTAAAGAAAGAGTGGCTGAAGACAACGCCGGATTTATAGGACGTTACAAAAGGTCAAATCAAATTAGAACATTTGTCTTTTGTCTTCACCAGCTTCAACGCCTGAATAATAATCTTGCAGTTTATTAATTTTGAAGAAGATATCACATTTCCTAATAAGGATAAGTCAATGATGAATGCAAGGATCCATCCAAACTGTCAAAATTTAATAACTTTAATGAGAACACGAGTTTCAAACGCTTTCCGATTTCCAATGTGGAGTTTAAAAAATAAATCCGAAGTTGGAAGTTCGTCTCTCAAAACTACTTTCCTCCTGATTGAATGATTCAACTGTGAAACAATCTGAGAAGCTTAAATATCTTGCTGCATTTCTTGCATCGTTATTATAAGCTTCTATGTACAATGTGAATGGCAAAATAATGATTGGATTTTGCAGCCGCTTATCAGGTAGGCCAAAAACACAATGACGATCTCAAATTATGGACAAACGAGCTGAGTGAAGTAATCAAATCGGGCGCTTATAACGCTTTTTGTCGTCAAAATGATTCGTTTTCCCTACGTTATTTGTCCACGCGAGGAATGTCATGCATTTCAAACATGGTGAATGGCTTCGAAAACATAGATACTGGAGTTGATGGAGTGAAACGCCTCAAGCGAGAAAGCAGCATTTATGACTATTTGATACGTCAATTTTGCCCCGTGTTTCCACGGTACACAAATCAACTTTCTCCGGACTTCAACTGAAACACCGCATCGATTTTTACAGACACGATATGTATTTCGGTAAAGGTGTTCTAGTTTTCATAATTCAAGACTTCATAATGTCATACCCCTGTTGTCATACTAAAGGTTGAGAAATCACTGTTTGTAAAAATTAATAACTTCGATACCGATATATGAACTTCATAAATCGTATCGAATCAAATTTTCTGTCTCGGCGTCGCCATCCCTCAAAACACATGTTGCGGTATTTTTCAAGATCAACTTGAATAGAACAATTTGCAATTTTACGGTCGTTTTTGAGGTTCCCAAGGTTCTGAGACCATCTACGCTTACCCCATTGTCCCATTGTCACCCTTCAACGCACGGTTGCATTGTATCTTTTTTCAGGAAATTAAAAAGTGGAATTTACCATGCCTTGATTTAATCCAAATCAAAGAACAGTCAAAACAATGGTGATTGCTTCGTACTTAACTTGATAGATTAATAATAATTTCTACTTCCTGTTTCGTCGTCACCATCTTACAAAACTACTTTGCTCGTCGTGATGTCATCAAAAAATCAAATAAGTAAGACATTTACAAACAAATTAGTTGTTCCCGTTACAATAGTCGCCATTTGGTGAAAAAGAAAAAACGTTATTTGCTTAAAAATGTTAAGTTACTAATTAAACCTGACGGCAAGTCAGCACAATTGTGATGATTCCTCAAACTAAGCTAATTTAAATTTCCGGGAAAGGAATGACTCCTTAATATTGCCTCATTCAATTTCCAACATTCAATAAGGCTAATACTAATGATGCGTGGAATGTTTGGTATCAACGCCGAAGTAGGATTCTGTGCGGAGTAACAATGAGTAGTTCAAACTTGGGTCTTCAGGTGGTATGATTTGTTGTATGAAATCAAATATACGAGTAGGTATATCACTCCCTCTAGGAACGACCACGAACTCGGCGGAATGATAAGCAACAGTATGAGGAACGTGTCTTTAAATATTACGCATTTTGTTTTATTTCCTTGTTTGTTCAATAATGAATGAACAACCATAGCTGATTATTTTGAAGGTTTCGAACAACCTCGTGCGGATATTTCGTACTTTGAATAAAGTCAACTGCAAAACTCTTATTCAATTCAAAATTGTAGAGGGATACAACAATATTAGGGGCAATGGTGGAAGTCTGGAATGACGAATGATTCTTGTTTTTCGCTGTTTAACGCCGAAACAAGAAAGTGGAGTTTCGTAGATAAATATCAGTTATTGTAACGGTTGTTAGGCCCCATCAAGACTAAGGCTAATTAATCATCTGTCTGGACAACAAAACTATTTGAACAGTACCACTATAATATGACGGCCAAAAATTAAAAATAAGAATTAAAGTCCACCAGTTGTTTTTTCCTACATGTCGTCCCAAATGTGGAATTCAACTTTTTAAAATTAAGATGAGAGTAAACGATAGATGATTTTGATCGTTGAGAATCGTTTCAGGAAAACCCCTTCAAATCCTGATCCTCATCTCTCAAAATAAAGGCAGTTGGTTTTATTCGATTGACTCACACTTTCATCAGGAACTTTTCTGCATGCTTTCTCGGCATCAATGGCACTAAGCAAATAACTAACATGAGGACTAACATGATTTGTGCAGGATGATTTAATAAGGTGGTACAACTACCCTAATAAAAATGGGTCATGCACTCGGCCTTGTCCTTTCGTCGTTTTATTTTTTAACTGTTTTCACATCGGTATGTGATAAAGCAAGCATTATTTCCACAAAGCAAGTCACAAACCTGTTAATAATTAAAATTGATGTTCCAATCACATTTCGGCGCTTAAGTCATTTTGGTACTCATCGAAAACATTTCGTTCTTAGATTCGGTTTTTTAACGACGGTAAGCAGAAGATCAACCGTTCAAACTTAAAAAAAGGTTCTGGATTTTGTCCAATCTTAATATTGCCACATATTATATGACCCAATGTTCATTGTGATAAGAAAAGTCGTAATTTTTTATTTTCCTCGAGCTATTATTCTTCCGACAATGACCATAACCAGGTCCAAAGAATATGACATAGAAATGAATGACGAGGACGCCAAAAGGGATAATAGCAGAAGTAGTAGTTAGATGCGTCGTTGGAATGCTCCTTACACTTACGATTTTCTTTCTAAAGAACCAAACATTTCACGGCGAACACAAAATAGGACACTGAATCTTTACTAAGGTGACTAGAAGTTAAAAGTCGTACAACTACAACGCCAGGAATAAGTTTGACAGGAATTATATTTCAATGCAGTTAAGAAGATTGTGTTGTAACTCCCTTAACATGCTATAAAACGTTTTAAACGTAGGCACACTTGAAGTATTCCAACGCTACAAAAATTACTTTGTGCAATGTTGACACTGACAGTTTGGATAATGTGGTCTGCTGGATTTAACTTTGCACATTCCATTGTTTTATGAAGGAAAAACTTTCTCCTGCGAAACAAGGGTATGTTGTCCAAAGAAAAGTTTTGTGTGTCCCATCAAGAACTGCTCATTCTACAGATTTCACCAGGGATATGGGTCTCTTCTGGTGAGTAAGTGGATTGAAATTGGTGTGTTTGATGTTGTGAAAGCATGTGGGATGGTTCCTGATGAAAGTATGAATGAATACAAAAAATGAATTGCATTTTATGCTGAGAGACCATTTTATGCTGAGGGTTAGGACCTAAAGGGGTTTGATGCAAGAAAACGAGACAGACCTCGAATGAAATTTTGTCCCAGATTCAGTGACTCTCCCAAAAGAGTTAGGAATTTAATTATTTACTTTTCTTCAATTGTTTCTGATATTTGTTATCATTGGTGGTGGGTATGATGCAAGGTAGTTTAAGAGGTAGAAACCATCCACACATAAATGAAAAATACGCTTTGGCAATGATGATGTGGTGAAAGCAGCTCAGGAGCCTTGGTTGTATCGTACAGCAACACTGAACGCGAATAAAATTTGATTTGCCGCCAAAAAAGTAAAGTGGAAGCTTAATTTCATTTGGATGGTTACCCTTGCAGCTTACTGGCGTTATTTTTGAAAAGCGGTGTATCTATCCATCAAGGTAATGATGATTAATCGAACTGCACTAGGTTAGGCTTTTTGCATTCAGAGTTCATTCATCTGGAATTGGAGAAAGTTAAAAATTTGGCAACGAAACAAAAAAGCGTTTGCTGTATTCTTCAATCCAGAAGAGCAAAACGATAAAAATTTAGCGTGCGATTAATGCCTGATTGAAGCAAAAAGTATAAAATCAAGCACATAAATCAACAGTGAAATCGAATTTGAACCTAAGTACTATATATGTACCACATATTTTCACTTTCGACGTCATCGTTGAACATTTCTGAATTCTTTATCTTCCAACCCAAAAGAATTTTCTCGCAACATTTGATAAACACAACTCTTTGACAAACCATCAGAGAGGAATTACGGATTCATTGTACGGTTTCTTGTGCTTAAAATCAAACCCAGCAAGCAACTGCGTTATGCAAAAAAGCGTATGCTCGATTCCTCAAGTGGCTAAGCAATTCAGTATGCTTTTTAAGTTTGATTGAAGGAAACAACCAGTAAAGCAATCAACCTTCAAATGGTAGGTCCTTTCACTTTGTGAACGAACACTGCTCCAGTTTCAGTCAAACTAAATCTCGTGCAGTGTAATAAGGGTGAAATAAAAGAGAATATGATAACTTACATGTTTAGAAAGAATGAAATTTCCATTCTCGACGTGAGCCTTGAACCAACATAGATACTCCTCCCTGATTTTGCAGGCTACGAGCATTCTTTTGTGACATTTTGTTTTTTGAATAAAGGCAACTCCAAAACTTTTATTTTCCAGAATCATAAAAGATATAAAAAATGAAGCCCCCCTTTTTAAGGACGTGACATCAAGAAATGTTAAGCAAATTAGAAACCGCAAAATGGAGGTCAAGATATATGCTAATATCTATGAGGAAAATCTATTTCCTTTCAACGTACTTGTCATGAGAGATAAAGTGAAAGCATCTCTATTGTATACGGCACCTCATTTTTACAGGTCAGTTTGTCAAAAATTATTCTACACAATATTCATTTTAACAGTTGTATTTACGCGATTATTTCGTGAGGCTGAAATGGTCGATAGAATGAGTTACTGGAACTCCAGCAAAAAAAGTGTAAACCTTAGAGGAGTGGTTCATCACCACTTACTCACTTCTCAAAAATTTTATGCAGCTGAGGCTGTCATAAAGAAATAAATCATGGCTACCTTTCCAGCTTTTCACCTGCTTTTTTTACGGGGCGGGAGAAAAATTTGGTTAAAACTTTGAGGAAGATTTAAGGACATTTATCCAGTTAAGACGACTCGAGTTTTACAATAATACAAAATTTGGGTTCATTTCATGTGGGGACAGATGTCGGGCATCAACGCCAAAAAATCGATTTGTGCGAGAAACAATACAAAAAAGTTCCCTTTGAGTCTAAACCTTTCACAAGGCTCGACTGGACTTCACAAAATCCATTCACACCTTTTCTTACTTCCAGATTTCGAAAATTTTCATCCACATCACATTAGACAACAGAAGAGACAAACGGCTTTCAGATACTTTTATTTTACGAAGGAAAGAAACTTTTATAAACAGTAAAATTAGGTATGCATCAGTATGGGAATTCCCAATGATTCATGATTCATCTGAAGGTTAAGTCATTAGATTAAATCCAAAAATTCAGTAGAAAAGAAAAGCCCCATGCTTGCAGATTAAGCGAGGTTGAAGTTTTGTTTTTGAGGGGTGATACGCCGATTATTGAAGCACACTCGAATATGACTCAAGATGAAAGGCGGTTCGGCACTCACGCATGTCCTTCCAATTGAGAAATTACGGTATGGTATGTAAATTAACCTATGTTATCATATGGCTTGTGATTTAAAGCCTACTGGAAAGACCTGTAAAACTCCGAAAATTTAATACTTCTAAACTTTTTTTCTCGCGACGCCGACATTGAACAAAAAACATAAACACGTACT